>JAWWEQ010022338.1:0-28396 GCA_035583055.1 Torymus tubicola | reverse complement strand
CAAATTATTTATTTTCTACTCTATGTTTACATCACCCTTTTACTTAAAAAGTTGTGTAAGTTCATAAATAGTTTTTTTCATACATGATTTGACTAAGAGAATGTTAATTTAATATTTATTGTTTCGTGATTACTGCATTGCAACCTACTAAATGAAAAGCTAAGAGTTAGCTGGGTGAATTGCCGAATTCACCTGGAAATTGAATTGAATTGAAATTGATACAAGTCCCAATGTACGATTTATACGTGTCTAAATTGTAAAAAAATATCATGAATAATAAAACACAATAACAACGTTTATTTCCGCCCCATGAGAAGTGTCCTGAAAAAGTATACTTCCGTATTTTCACTAGTATCTACTTTCCGAATTGTCTGTTAATCTGTAGTTTTTACATACTGTTAGTATCGCTGTTTCGAATTTCATAATCATATACTTCTTTATTTAAAATACATTTTTTCTTTATTATTTAGAATAAGCGATTTCTCGATCAGATTTTCATAAGTTGCTACGTAATTTTTTCAGTTATTGGAATGTTGGCTCCGTTTTTTTACGGTAATCGAAACTCGAAGGTTTTAACTATATTTTTCTAATCTTTAATCTTAATTTATATTTTTAAGTAAAATCGCCGGAGTTACCTTAATTCAGAGTACAAATTTCAGAATATTTCATATCTGACTAGAGTTATGTCCAGTAATATATGGGTATACACTGTATTACTAATACTAAATAACTTTTCCATACTATCTATATATTTGATCTATATATTTTTCATTCTATTCATCTCCTAATAGTTTCTAGAACATGCATCGATTATTTTACTAGTTAAAAAATGTCATAGCTATTACTAGTTACGTAATTTAATTTTATTCAAAAATATTGGTTTTGATTTAGCGAAAGACTCTCATTATAATAAAATTGTATTATTAGGCTTTATAAGTTTTTTTATAGCAATGCATAGGTTTTATGTATATATGTTAAATATACCCTCAGTACTTACAATATTATAATGTTTTGTGACATTGTCATACAAATTGAATAATCAATCATTGATAGTTACGATGATACACGAGGTGTAAATGTGATGTAGATGAAAATGAACAGTCAATAAAGTTTTATTAATTTTTTTTTATTTGAAATTTTATGTTAGTAAAAATAAATTTTTGAGGCGCATAAAATTGCAATATTTTGTAATAGGAAGTTATATGAAGCTATAAATATTTTTTTGAGCTCTTGAATTTATTTAATTTGCTAAATTAATGTATTGTTTAGAAAACGTGGGTGATCTTGGTATACTTTTTTATTATTCACACAAATCACTATAACTTAGATAATGCCAAAATACGAAATTAAAAAAAAATTTACCTGGCTATTAAATGGGGAACTTGGAAAAAAATTGATTGAAAATCAATATTTGTCAAAAATTGAGCTACACTATTTGTGTATATTTAGCATAAAGAAAAGATTCAAATTAATCATTTTAATAATATTTTCCGATTTAGTAAGCTGATCAATTTCCTCGATATGTACGTTTTAAATTAAATATGAACGTTATGATCTTTCTCTTTTAACATTTTGTTTATACACTATTTATACTGTTTATAAATTCTATTCTTCAATTATAAAAGTCTTATTCCGAATTCTTTAGTTAAATTCAATAAAGCTTTAAAGTTGGAAACGTATTATACGGATGCAGGAGTTATGCAAGACAGCAGGAATCTTGCTTGCGCACGAGGTAAAGAAAAATCTAATAAAATGTTTCACCTTTCAGCCGAGAGTGCAGTGAGGGTGAAAACGGAGACACCAATGGAAATGTCCTTGGCGCATTCGGAGAGCTTGCAGATTACCAGACCCCACGGCCAAGACTCGATGGTGTAGAGAAAAGAAGTGAAGGGTACGCAAGTCACGATCACCTGTTGCAATCAGTAGATACGCATGACACAATGCTATCATTTACATAGAATCAGAATGCTATACGTGACAGAATCGTCCACTTTCGACATACACACGCGCGTTCTCTTACACATACGTTCTCTAGTACGTACACACACGCACACACATATAGATTTATATATATTTATATATTGTATATTAGAGAGTTTGCGGATATAAACAATGCCTATGCTAAAACACACCTACGTAAACGAGATACAATGAAGGGCGCATTGTTCTATTGTGTGTGCAGCGCAGGATACTAATTTTCCAACTCATTGACCTCCTTATTCGGATCATATCGGACGTAGTAGCTTCTGTGTCTTACCATTGCGATTGCGCGACTATTCCGGTATTTACCGGTAATTTATGAGATTTCAACCCCCGATAATGTAGGCACGCTTATGTTCGCGGGGAAATTGAAAGCTCATTCGCTTATAATGCACTCAGCTATGCGTCGAAAATGCATGCACGCTGTAAATTTACACAGGTTCGACAGAGCTCCGGCTATGCTTTGGCGCATTGCCAAACTGTTGGTCGGTTGCGGAGAGATCTCTACTGCAATGTGACGGACCTCGAAGTATGTCTTAAAACTTGTGTATATAGAGGCGTAGCCGGAAGGGAAATGAGTAAGCGACGTACCACGTTTCGCTTTGCGAGCGACTCGTGAACCACAAGCTTTTCCTGCATAAGTTTAATTTGTTTCAGGATTGCAGATTCTAAATTTATGCCGTGTAAATGTAATTTACGAACGTATGTAAATGTACCTAATATCATTATAAAGAATAGAAAAAAATTCTAAGGGAATAGTCATGACAAGATGAATTTTAATGTACGGCTTCCCTCGTAAATCCAGTTCATGTAGAACGTACTTGCTCATTTTTAAGTCACCTTTATCTCTTCTCATACTGTTTATTTCATAGTTTTTCCTACGGATATGGAATTTTGGATGCAAAATCGGATATAGAGAAATCGGACAGTATTATAGTTATCTATGTCTAAAGCAGAGAATTAAAGAATTTTTTGTCTTAATTTCAACTGCACAGCAATGAAAAAATGATTTTATTCTCTCAATGAAACTCATACGTGAGCGTATATTCACAAAACTTTTAAATTTGAGTGTGATTGACTAAAAGATATTTAGTATCTGTGTTATCACAAATATGGTTTTAGTCTTTTTTGTAACATTGTATAACAGATATACACTAACAAAAAATGTGTAATGTAAAATCTCACAGAAGAATTTCGATAGCTATTTTAAAGGGTTAGAAAATAAAAAATTTGAAAATTCCATGTGTAAATCATGAAAATTTTTTTAACTGTTAGTTACTTTTTTGACAAGCTCATTAATGTGTCACTTTAGAAAAAAGAGTTATGCACATTAAAATATGCGTATACGTGTTTTTAAAATTTTTGAATTTTGATATAGTTAACGATCTGCACAGAATGCCGTCTTCTTTATTAACTAGGTATATCCACATTTTTGCTGTTAATGGAAAAGCGCAAATTTTGAAATGTGTTCTGTGTGTGTGTGTCATTAAAACTCTTCAAATGACAGCACTTGAAACATTAGTGCTCAAAACGTGATTAATTAAAAAAATGTACATTTATCTGTAGCATAGCTACAATATAGTTTGGTTTGACATGGTTATTGATGTGATTATAAGTTTTTATGATAAATTAATTTAGAAAACAAGTTGTGTCAATTATAGTTGCAGTATAAAAGTAACAATGATAAAATATTACTGTTCAATGGTTCAAATCAATATATGGAAAAAATTAAGACTATATGCTCGCTATTAGTTTTCATTAATTTTTTTTCTGTAGAAAATGAAAAGTTTTATGGATTTTTCTATATAAAGTGAACCGTTAAAAAATTTCATTTAAACAAAAGTCTATATTGAATTGAATGCATATTTAATTAAATTGATTAAATAAATCAGAAAATCTATAGAATATTTATTTTACTTGATCTGATATTTTTGTTTCAATAAAATTATTTATTTTTTCATATTCAAATAAAGATTTATTTAATCAATGGAATTTTTTTTTATGTACATGTTACATAATACATATATATGCTCTAGTATATTTTTGTTATTTATTTTGTATTTCGTAAATATAAACACCGACAACATATTGAAATCAGCTTGAGCAAACTTTTTTAGGAATAAATAATTCCACCAAAAGAATTGTTAATGATCAGAACAGTAAATAAGTAGTTTTGCACTATCTTTGTGTATACGGACTTTAGTAAATTCATTATAAAGATTTGTACCACGACTTGTAATAGACCTACTTACTATTGAAAATATCACAAAACTGCGAAAAATTGAATTGAAAATTTGAAATATTTGACATTTTTCATAAGAATGCAATTTTTTAGAGTTCCTATGTTCAAAAACTGAGAACTTTTTATATAACACATTATGTAAAGGAAAATTAGCAAATTATGCATAGAATTAGATTAAATTTTTAATAATATGTTGCACATATTCTTAACTTTGACAGTTGGCAGCGTATTGCGGAATAGTTTCATATCAAATATATTGAAATTGGAATAAAAAAAATTGTTTAAATATCTAAAGATTATTTTAAAATATTTGCAAGTTAACGTACTCATGAGACTTCGCTATATTTTTTAGTCGGTTTAATATACATTGATTTTTGCCTAGTTATATTTCCTTGATAATACTTATTTTTTATTTATTGATACTAATTAAGTAATTTGTCTAAAAAAATCCAATGATAATTTCTTACTTATTACGGGAGACTTTAAATCCCAGGCGATTAGTTATTTAATGTAGAAATTTAAGATAAACTGTTAGATTTACGAGGTATCATAAGGATCTTGTGATTTTTTGAAGACATCAGACAAATTCCTAATGTTAGCTATAAGCCAATCTCTGTTTTCGAACTCTTACACATGACAACCCTTAAATAAATGAATAAACAAAGAACGACTCGATTAGAAAATGATACTGTGTGACTCGGCGGGGCATCAAACTTCGGATATTCCATTTACGAGATGGATGCTCTGTCCAATGAGCTATACAGATTCCAATGCGCGTTTTATCTTAACGCGTTAGGTTTATATGGTGTAGTGTGTTACTACCAGACTAAGAACAACTTGCTCAAAAATATATATTTATTTATTATAACTTACAAGGTTGCCATTTAAAAAATATTTACTCATCTAAAACGCAGTTTCTTTTTTTAATGTCTTCTTGTTGGCGTGCCCTGTGGAATGTAACTCTTTTTCAGCGAGCCGCAAGTAGGAAAATATCACCTTCTTGCACATGTAAAAGCAGAGCGTTATGCAGATGAATGGATACGACTAGGGTCAGATAGACATGATGAAAAGCCGCAAGACAAATAAAGAGAAAGAGGAGGATTAAGAGCAGAGTGATAGAGTTATCCGATAGTGTGAGTAATATGAAAAATGGCACTGTAAGAGTGTTTACTATTAAAAAGCTCAAGCATAAGCTCCCGCACGAGCTCATATGCGTAGAAGTAACGCGAAAAGGACCGCAAAGTGAAACGGTCGTCATAATAGCTTCGTCATACCAGCACACAATAATAAGCTGGGATCCGCTAAAGTTCGACAGGCCAAAAGGTTATTCTTAAGCAACTATAAAGAAAAACTTTCGTTGTATGTCATATCTCATTTCACTTATTCGTCAATTCAAAGTAAACATTGAAAAAAGAAAGTAAGTAAATGATCAGAAAAAAAATTACAATTTTCAAAGTTTAGATGTTGTTTGTTTCTCTGAAAGCAACCTATTTACGGCAAATAATAGATATTTTATCAAAGATAGAAAAGAAAATTTATTTTTATGATTGTCATTTTTGATGGATTATGTTTCTATAGTACAGTATTTACTTATTAATACAATAAAAAGTATGTATAACTATTCTAATTATTTTTAAAATAGTAGACCATTACAAAATTTTGAAATACCCGAAAAAGTAATATCTTGCTTTGAATTCTTAAAAAAGAAATTCCCTTTAAAAACGTCATGAATAAAAAATTGGACTGACCGTCTTCGAAAAGACAGCAAGTAGATTGAATTTCTACTCGCGCAAGCAAATATATTCAGTGTGAGGTATGCAATAGTAAGTGAATTTGCATTTTATTCTTGAAAAATTGATTTCTATTATATCTTATTAAAGTTATAAATTATTCTGATTATACGAAGAAATAAACAATGTTGTTTCGGCAATGTAAAAAGGTGATAACTGTTTGATTGTCATATCTAATATTCTCCTTTTTAAAGATTTGGTATTTCTTCATCATTATGTTGTATAATGTGTGCAATTTTTCAAGTGATGATTTCTCGTTAATATAAAATCATATATTTTTTCTGTAGTAGGTTCGAAAAAAATTTGATTGTAATGAAAATTATTAACTATTTTTTTAATATTTCATTTTTTAAATCTAATAGTTATATTCCTGATAGTTTATGCTAGCTGGCTTTATTAGGTTGCATGTAAATATATATTAACGAGAAAAATTTGTTTCGTGTTTTAGTAGTTTTTCTATTATTATTTGTACGATAAGATTTTTTTCTGTAGACTTTTATTATTAAGTTTTTGGAATTTGAAGTTGTACAGTTCAATATGTGTGCATTCAATATTAATAGATTACTAAAAATACGAACTTATTCACAAGTGCATTTAAACTTTATGACTATACTATTTTAGTAGGCCTGCTACTGTATGTTATACGTAGAAAGAACGGTTTTTTATTTTATGCATAAAGATTTCTTGAAAATTTGGTCGGTGATCGTCAGATTTCAACATACGATTGTAAACTATAGATAATAAACAATTATTTGCACGTTTATTTTTGAAGAACTTATGTATTTTAAACTCACAATAGGAAAATTAATACTTAAAAATTGTTCTTCTTCCATAAGAACCTGTATTAAAAGTACGAATTTCAACGAATTTCAACATTTTTTTGCTTTTCCATTTAGTCGGCGACCCTATTCAGGACAAACTCCATTAAATAGCTTGGAATTTCAGCTTTCGATTAGGATTTTTGTTTTAAGATTCTTATGTTTTTAAAAAACCGCCGGAGCCACCTTAAAACGCTTGTGCAAATCTCGTGTAGGTGAAAATAGTGGCAAGAGAGAGAGAGAGAGAGAGAGAGAGAGAGAGAAAGAGAGAGAGAGAGAGAGAGACTGGCCCGGTATTAATCCAAGAGACCCGCCTCCCACAGAGAGCGGATAGCGTGTGTGTTTCGAAATTCCGGAGTACAGAGAAATACCTCGGTGAGGGATGAGTGGAGCTTGCTAATTGGTTACCGCAAAGCGGCGGCAAACAATCATCAGATGGACCAAAAAATAATTACGACAGGGTCGAGGTAGCGGTCCGTCGACCGAGCCGTGACGTCGCGAACTTCCCCGAAGTTTGCGAGGAGCATCGACATTCGAGTTTTCGAGGAAACATTCGCAAAAGAAAAAAATACTGAAAAGTGCGCAAACGTCGCGGACATCAAAAATAAAAAATAAAAAATTATTACTTTGTTAACTCGTAATACATTGTCTCGATTTTCTGCAGGATTTTCTGCAGGTTTGTCTGCAGGATTTTCTGCGGATTGTCCTGCAGGATTTTTTGCGGTTTTTTCTGCAGGATTTTCTGCACGTACTTATGCAGATTGTTATACTATATTACGTACCTAGAGAGGAAAAGTAACGAATGTTCCATGGTGCGTATATTTTTTTTTCTCCACGAGGAGCGTAAAATGCGTAGGCTTTTTTTTCGCCCGCAGGGCGTACAGTACGCACTTTACGCGACGTGTGAAGAATATTTTTTAACTTGTAAACTGCACATTCTCTGTCAAAAGAATTTCTGCAAGATGATCTGCATGATTTTCTGTATGATTTTTTGTATGCTATTATGCAGGATTTTCCTTATAATTTTCTAAAGGATTTCCTGTGTGATTTTCTGCAGAATATTGCATTTGATTTTCTGCAGGAATCTCTGCAGTTTTTTACTTTTGCATCATACAGAAAGTTATGCGGAAAATTTTGCATAATATCATGCGGAAAATACTATAGACAATAGAGAATGTTAATAATTTTCAAAAGTAAAAAACTGCATAAATTCCTGCAGAAAATCAATCGCAATATTATGTATAAAATCATACAAAAAATCCTTCAAAAAATTATACGGAAAATCCTATATTTATATCATACAGAAAATCCTACAGAAAATCTTGCAGATAATCTTGCAGAAATTCTGTTGACAGAGAAGTGCAGTTTACAAGTTAAAAAGTATTTTTAATAATCTGCATAAGTATGCAACAGGTGACTGCTGAGCCTCGTTGCTCAAAATCCGCAGCTTACTTCGCCGCGCCTGGTCAGGTTAGGTACGAGCATCAGCTCTACCTAGAATTTTCGTACAGCTTTTGAGATGCTTTATCTCGAAACCTGCGTCCAATATGGCCAACACCATACAGGTTATTGCAAAAACGATCCAAACTGCGCGAATTGTCTTAACCCTCACCCTGCGTCCAGTAAAGACTGTATCTTTTATGAATTCAATAAAAGAAACAACTCAATCAGCTACTTTCTTAACGTGAGTAAGTTTCAGGCAGTCCTTCTGGCCAAACGCTGAGATTCCAAACACATCTGTTAAATTACTGCAACTCCAACACCATTTCAATTCAAATACCAAATCCTTACATAGATAATTATACACTCAAATTTTTAAAAAACGTCACATCTCCGAGCACTCCGAATATTGGGTCCAACAGATCTAAAACCCACTCTCCTACATCTCAATCTTCTCAACATAACAACTCTTTTACAAACCCAAACCATAATGGTGTTTATAGCACGGTGTGGCCTAAGTCCGCGCTAAAGTCACGCCTATCCGTGACCTAAGTAACCCATTATTGCACCATGTTTATACACTCGCTGCGCTCGGACGCTAATTTTACGCCGTGCAATAATGGGCTACTTAAGGCACACGTATCGTACTGTACTGTTTGAATCTCACCCCTCCTACTGTTGGAGACTCTTCTTCGCTACGCGCTGACACCTCTAACCAGACAAATCTCCCGGCTAAATCTAGCTCTGTTAACGTTTCGGAACAACTTTTTCAATCTCAGTCACCTATCAATCTAGTCTCTAATGTGCTTACATCGTTTAACAGTAATGCTCTAAACCAGTTACATACCTCGCAAACGGATTTTATTACCAACAATACACACAAATCCGCGCTCAAAATAGTCTCATCGAATAAAGTTCTCAAGAGAAAAACTAATGCAACCCATATCAAGCTACCCATGGGAATTCCTCAATTTATTTACACAACAACCAAATGACGGAATCGGAAAAAATCAAAAACTAATGATTCATGATAGAGCACTGTATCACTTACCAAAAAGTTGATGGCATCAAAAACAAATGGGCCTCCCTCCCCAATGTCTTAATGTTAGATATCACGTGTTTTTCCGAAACCAAAATGAAATGTGATGATCAATCTCCTACTATCAAGGGCTATTTCACAATTAGAAAAGATAGACGCCAATATGCTAAAAATGAAGGAGGTCTCCTAGTTTTCGTAAAAAAGAATCTTCGAATTTTAATCATTTAATCTTAATTTCTTTCCCCCTAACCTGGTATAAATTGCTATCTAAATCCAAGCAGCTTTTTTCTCTTTTAATCTTATAGCATTATACAACCCTCCCTATAACATTATTAAACAGCTAGACTTCTCCAAATTCATCCACAGCTATATAGACAGATAATACCCAACATTCTGCCTGGGGTAGCTCTAACACCAACCAACTTGGTATCAACTTGCTTAATGTCCTAGATTCTAATGGTAATCTGGCGATCCCAAAGACGGCAGCCCAACCAGAATTCACCTAAACTACAGTAATCCAGATATCATTTTAGCCTCTGCTCTCCTCACTCAGGACCTAACTTTGTCGGTTCAGGACGACTCATATAGCAGTGATCATTTGCCAATTATGCTCACTTTTAAGTTGAATCACCACATGAACTCAGCTTGTACCAATTCGTTTAGAATCTGAAAAGTTAATTGGGAGAGTTTTACAGAGTTCCAACAAGTTGCCAATGGTTTTTAGCAAAGCGGAATCTGTCTTCTTTACATTCGTAGACCTCATTAAGGTGTCCATCAGAGAATCAAGGGGTTCTAATCTGTCTTATAGTACAAACCGTAAGAGGCTGTGTGGTGGACCGAAGAATGCGCAAACGTTATAGAACACAGGAGAAGCTTACTAAAAGATTTTAGGAAAAATCCAACCCCAGAAAACTTAATTACAGCCAAGAAAGTCTACTCTGATTCAAATAGCAAGATCAACCAAATCAAGAAATCTAATTTTAGGGAATTCATCTCCACTATGAACCCTAGCAAATCTTTGTTAGACAACTTTCATATCATAAAAAAATTTAAGAACCGACACTAAAATCCAAATCCGGATTCTACAAGCTCGAACATCCCCAAGCTTATTCACGGTTTAGCTGAATCCTTCAAAAAAATTGCCACCAATATCAGGTACGAGAACCTGAATATTCTTCACATGCACGATAACTCTTATTTTCTGATTAAGCCCACAAGATCAAGGGACTTAACTTTGCAATAGCTTCAAGCTAACTAAAATCTGCTCGGGGCCTCGATACCATTCCATACTCTCTACGTAACAAACTACCCCAATTCATCAGAGAATGGCTCATAAAATTTTTTAATTTTATTACACCATCAGGCGACTACCCGGACTCACGGAAAAATTTCAAAGTATGCTTCATTTCTAAAGGCAATAGCAAGGGCTTCCGCCCAGTTTGCACGCGCGTACTTGTTTTATTTTTGGAAGGAATTTTAAGAAATTAGTCACGCACGCTGTTTTGAAGATTTGTCTTTATTGAAAGTTTGTGTATATACAAGGTGTCCCATTTTAATTGCCCACCCCCACAAATTGGCAGAAGATGCACTCGGAGCAAAAAATGATAAATACAAAAGTTTTAGGGTTCAAAGGGGGCCACCTAATGGTACCGACGACTTTGACCTTGAACGCGATTTTCAAGTTATTTCAAGGTCAAAGTGATTTTTTTTTAATGGGAACCGCTATTTTTGACCCCAGAAATGGAAAGAGCAGAAAAGACGGGGAAAATCTTATCATGACTACCTCTTACCTCTATACCTTCACTCGGTGATTACCTCTAAGCAAAAGAAACTCCTGGGGGTTCTTGTGCTCGACATTGAGGGAACCTATGACAACGTCAATTTAGAGTTACTCTTAAACAAATTACAAGAGCTCCAAATTCCTTTCAATATTTACAGATTCGTCTTCGACTTGATTCGTAACAGAAAAATATGTGGCTTTAACTACTAACAAAGGTCTACCACATGCATGTATCCTATCCCCTCTGCTATTCAATCTTTATATTAGGGATATCACTCCTTATCTATAAGCGAACTTCAGATGCTTGGATTTTGCAGATGATCTGCTTTATTGCAGTGGTTTCTCCGCCGAAAAAATCTTCACGGGCCTTTCCTTTGGCATTAACCTTATAGACGAGTGGCTCACTTCGAAAAACCTCAAACTCTTCTGCAATAACCAATT
Source organism: Torymus tubicola (assembly GCA_035583055.1). Classification (NCBI taxonomy): domain Eukaryota; kingdom Metazoa; phylum Arthropoda; class Insecta; order Hymenoptera; family Torymidae; genus Torymus; species Torymus tubicola. Next base: position 16,866 of record JAWWEQ010022338.1, on the reverse strand, counting down.
TCAGTTCAAATATTTAGACATAACTCGGGAGTCTTCTCTTTTCTGAGAACCTCATATTCACAACTTAACTAAGTCCATGCGGTTAGGTATTAATATGTTGGCATCGCTATGTAAGAGGTCACGGAGGATCCACCGTCACACAGCCCTGACTTTTTATAAAGCTTTTATCAGACCTAGGTTGGATTGGGCCTGTTATCTGTTTTCCGGAGCCACCAAACATCTTCTTCAAAAACTCCAAACTTTCAAAACTCGGCGCTTCGCATTTGTTTGGGCTGCATCCAAACTATCCCAACAAATACCCTATACCACCTAGCTGGCATCCCCACACTCAACATACGCAGAAAAAAAATAAGCTTGAAACTTTTCATACAAGTTCACGTGCAATATTCAAACTCTTCCATCCCAAAACTACAATTGATTCAAAGATCCTTACCTAAACCAAAAAACAAACCCGGGTCAGGGAAAGTAAGTAGATATGGTTTAGCATACGACTGTTGAATCAATTCCTATAACGAACTCAAATTTCAATACCGGTTTTCTGCATTACCGATCTTTTGCATTCCATATGAGAGTCTATTTTTAGATGAACCTTTTAACTCAACGTGGGCTTCCAATTTACAACACCAAACCACAACAAACATGTTCCTCGATTTATGCTGTGACGCGGTTCCTAATTCTTTCTTCATTTCTACTGATCGTGCTGCCAACTCCGAAGGTAAAAAGGGGCTAGGATACTACACAACATGACTCATCTATCCCTCTGAGAGGACCGGACCATCTCTCAGTTTTTTCATGTGAGTTGCGGATAATTTTTGAAGTCTTATCAGATAACAGAATTCATGAAAACACTCATATCGTTCTTTTCACGGACTCCCAAATGGCCGTCAATGCCTTAAAATTGCATGGCTTAAAATCTACTCTACATTCCCCAGTATGTCTCATCAAAGAAAAGATCTTCGGAGCAAAAAATAGACAATGTAACATTAAAATTTTCTAGAAACCCAAATCTTTTAAAATAGACTGCTGTATAAAAACAGATTCTACCGCTAAACTGGTGAGGCAACTCACTAGCCCTCTCAATTCTATAAAATCTAGCCCATACGATCTTACCCGGGACTTTAAGGTTATCATGATTAATAAAATGACGTCTTTTTCACAAAATTATGGCAATGCTAATAAAAGTAGGGTATATATGGATCTTGGTCCTAAGTTTTCTCTTATTCCCTGGTTTGCTAAATACCCCAAACTCACTAGATCGGAAATCAGCACACTAAATAGAATAAGAAACGGTCATAGTAGAGCCAGGGCTCACTTAGCTTCTAAAGGTTTCAACGTTGAGGAGATGTGCGCTTGTAGTAAGGATCTTCATACTTTCCGATACCTCATCTGGTATTGTACAGACCTCATTTTATAGGCGAAAATTCTGCAGAAAATTCTGCAGAAAATTCTGCAGAAAATTCTGCAAAAAATCCTGCAGATACAGATTATGCAGATAATATGTTCAATAATTAAAAAAAAGTTCAGTAATTCCTACAGAAAAATTGGAAGAGCGAAATCACTACAGATTTTCTTGCACAAAGGACTGCATCATACACTGCATATATTTATATGCATGATTTTGTACAAAAAATTCTATAAGAAATTCTGCAGAAAGTCTGTATTAAAATCTATAAGATCTTCGCGTTATGTTCGAATTTGGGACGTTGGGTAAATGTAAACACCGAGATTATACATTATAAAGCTTTACATTCAAATGCATATATTTTACTTTTTATAATGGAAATCATAAGATTATCGCGATTCTGGCTTGAAAATTTTTTGGTAAACATACAAATAAACTACGTGCTAAACTTAAAAAATTACAAAGATAAGATTATCTTTAAATGTTAATACTTTCATCTTTTACTATAATACAATAAAATCTCTGTAAAAATTGTAAGTACCGAAATATAATGCCTATAAAATTCTCTTATAAAAATACAATGAGTTCATTATTTTCATTAATATAATTTATTGTATAATAAATATTTTTATTAATAATTTTGTTTTAGAATGTATTATTATTCTATTGGTTTTTGTGTATGTGTTGGGTAAAGGAGGAAGGTCCTATGAAATGAGTTGAAATTTTAAATGGATTTTAGTCAATATAATTTTTGCTACTATTCTTTAAAACGTATTTGTAATTTTCATTTTTTAATATATTTATAAAGAATTTTATAATCTTATTTATTTTTTTCTAAAACTATTTTTGGAAAACTAGTAAATAAAAGCAACTACATTAAAAACAAATGCTCACCTAAAATTTCAAGTCAGTTCATTTAATCGTTGAAAAATAAATCTGCAGCTATAACCCTGTAAACACAAAAAAAACAAGTTTTCAGAAATCCAGTTTATACTTTTAGTTTCTTATAATTTATGCCTTTGAGAACTACTTACCATGATTTTTTTACTATTCTGTATTTACCGACATAGTAGTTTTTATTTAATTAAATAATTTTTAAGTATTTTTTTGGAAAAACAAGACTGCCAGACGCTCCATATATGTTAATACTACACCAAAAAAAAATTTTCATGTAATTTCGTTAGGATTATCAAAAGATACAGAAATTCTACGATTATGTTGATTTTTCACATCACCTTAAAGTAAAATGAAAAAGAAGTATCCATATGATAGTTATTTTGCGTCATCATTCTAATTATCTCATGCCCATTGAATATCTGTAAAAAAGTTTCAATCACATCAATGATACCTTTACATTATTTAGAATAATATTTTGATATATACCTGCCCTTATCTTTTCTCGTACTTGACTATAAGTATTTTTCATTATGCTGCAGTGTAAATAACATACAGATTCAATGATAGATTAACTAAAAAAAAGAAAGAAATATTAACAATTTTTATACATAAGAAACAAAAAGATCTATTAATTACCTTCTCTAGTAAGAACCTCGTTCATATGACTATTTTGATAAATACACACTTTTTTTTTCTTCTACTTTCTAAGGTATTCTCTTCAGCATTCCATTCAGCATAAAATTATCTCACTAATTAATCACTCAGAGAAAAACACTTCTGAAAATTCTAATTTTTAATTTAAGTAAGATTTTGTAAAGCTATAGTTAGGTATGATAATATAACTTATTGTACGGAGTTTGTGGATAGCTGAATTTATTATTTATTTTGGCTCAAATACTTGAAAAGTTCAAATTTTCAACGAGTATCACAAATAGAAACTTTCCCCGAGGCAAATTCTAACGTCATTTCTTTTTAATCTAAACGGTAGTAATATTTCCGAAGACTTCAACTTCGCATATTAGATGTCTGCGGTTTGCATATGATTAATGTATCTACCGTTTTGACCTCGATTCTTAAATGATAAAAAAACAGAATCTTATTCAAATATCTAGGGGTCACTAGAAACTCTAATGTGGAATGAAGGTAACGTTTCAGGTTAAGAAATAAACCCACTGTCATTACCATGCAAGAAGAATTGAGGTCGGTGGTTGTATTTATTCTTAGACAATCATAACTTTACTATACTAGCAGTGTCAGTGTGCGCTGCGCGCGCCCTATCGTGGGCCAATCAAATTTTACGGGTTCATTTCAAATCGACCAATCGCAATCATTAGAGCTGACAATCTCGAGTCCATCTCTTTTTTATATAAGACCTTTTCCGCTATCTATGTGTGCTACAAACTTGGGCTGTCAGAATTTTTTCAAGCAATTCGAAAACCATTCAGATCAATGTATTGCACTATCTATAAGAGAGTTTCCAACATAATTTTCACCTTACTATCAACTGATAATTCTGTGTGATAATTTACTGCCATTATTAATTTTTCATTTTAGGGCATTTGCTGCTAAGGTAAGGCGTTTTGTTATGGTGATATACATAATTATTTTGGGTGAGGGGGCGCTATGGGGGGAGGGGGGCGAAAGCGGTCTGTGACTGACACATTTTGAAAACGGCTATATAATATATATATTATATCACCCATCTTCGCCCTCCATAGCGCCCCCCACCCCCCACGGTGCCCCCTCACCGCCTCCTCAACCTTCTCCCATAACCACCCACAACCCCCATCGGCGCCCCAAATTTCCCCCCACCCCCTCTGGACACCCCTAAGCCCCCCTCGAAACAATGTCATTATCACATACTCTATCACATAAAAGATTAAAAGGTGTCAATCAATACCATTTGACTATGTTAATAACGGGGGGTTGGCGAGCGGAGCGAGCAGGGGGCGAAGCCCCACTAGTGTGTGTGTGTGAGTGTGTGTATATATATGTATATATATATATATATATATATATATATGGGAAAACGTTTAATTTGATGTACCGAGTGTGGATGAATATTTTCAGATTTTTTAACCTTTATGTTTTTTAGCTGTGCCATGTCAAAATTGACAATTTTAGCATTTTCTGCATTTTTTGCTGATTTTGATTAATTTATAACTCCTCAGGGAAGCATTTTTCACGATAAACACAAAATACTTTTTTTTTGTAAAATTTTCTGTTTTTCAATAAAAATATTTTCAAAGTTGTATGTGTACAGTGTCACTTACATACCTCCAAACATTAAAATTCAGTAAGAAAAAAACCGATCCGAGGTATCTCTACCGAAAAATTCATGGAGATACCTTTATATTGTATGAAGTATCTATATAAATCCCAGAATGCCTCGTGATCATTTTTTATCCTAAAGAAATTCATTTAGATTTTGTTTTTTTAAAAAATGCAAAAAATTAATAATTATTTTATCTTTAAATTCAGCATTTTCATTAATTTTTAGCTCAAAGAGGAAGCAAAATTTCGACATATGTTACATAGACTTTTTTCTCGTATTTTTTCGTAGAATTTCATTATATTTTTTTTAGACCTGTATAAGACATTTTTTTTTAAATCAAAAACTAAATGAATTTTTTTACGTTAAAAAATTATCGCGAGGCATTCTGGGATTTATGCAGATACATCGTACAATAAAAAGATATCTTCATGAATTTTTCAGTAGAGATACTTCGGATTGGTTTTTTTCTTTCTGAATTTTAATGTTTCATTTTTGAAGGTATATAAGGTATCTTTTCTGTCATTTGCAGGTTTGTAAGGTAGGTGCGAGCTCTAGTGGTTGAGGAGCGAAGTTAACGGAGCTACCACAAACTCACCGACATACATAATCTCAAAGCTGCTTGGAATTTAAGACAAAGTTTACTATGCTTATCAGATCAAGAAATACATAATAATACTGATGTAAATTCATCAGATCACGAAAACAAAATAATAATGTTGTAAATTCAGTTTTCAACAAGAATTTACATATTAAGTATAAAAACTGTGTATTTCATGAAAATTTAGAAACAATTTTCATTGTTTGCATGTAAAGATTATAATAAATCTGAAGAATGATAAATAATAAATAATTAATCTTTGTATAAATATTAGAATTAAAAATTTTGTAATAAATATAATTTTGTTTATTCTTAGCATAAATATATAGACCATATTTATTAAATTAAATATTTACTTATATTTTCAAAGAATGTGTAGATAATTTTTGGCTTTTATATGTACGTTTTCGATGCCTCTGGTCGACCAGCAGCACTCGCTTCGCATCGTGCTGCAAATGTCGGGGCAGGCACCATAACCTAAAAAAGCAAGTATTTAAAAGAGAGAGAGAGCGAGAGAGAATTCAAAGCTTCGCGAGTGTCCGAAAGAGACGTTAGAGCGGGGAGTAAATTTCAACGTGGCCGCGCAATGAGCTGTCAGCTGGGACGTATAATGACATTGTTTTTAATAATTTTAAGTGAATTATCAAACGTACTTTCGACCGGCTATAAAGAAAAATAGTATACGCCACATGGGCAGGAAGCTTAAAACCCCGAACTGCGCGATATGATGAAATTTCAACTTCTTGCCCTTGTAGCGTAATATACTATTATTGAAAAATTGAGAAAATTTTACAATAAAAAAGTATTTTGTGTTTATCGTGAAAAATGCTTCCCTGAGGAGTTATAAATTAATCAAAATCAGTAAAAAATGCAGAAAATACTAAAATTGTCAACTTTGACATGGCACAGCTCAAAAACGAAGTTTCAAGAAAATCTATTTTTTGAACATTTTATTTCACAGAGAATCACCCATATATATACTTTTATTTACATGCGTCCCAAGATTAGCGCCCCCTAAAATTACGCAACACTTGTTATCTATTGCGTGTATGGGAATACACGCTTCTCGCGTGTTGTACTTATCTATTTACGCATTGTATTTATTTTATTTTAACATGAGCTGCTGGAGAGATTATTTTCCAGTATACCAAGCTCTCCAGCCCCCATTACGCATCTTTCACCTCCTACTCTGTTAAATAGTACCTGCCTATATTCAACCATTATTTAATACAAATCATCTCTATCAATAAACAGTGAGTGATCAATTGAATTGCCTTATATTTCACGATTGAAATATGCGTCCCTAAGCGCGGCGCAGGAGCTCCAAATTCTGCTTCTTTTCTTCTATTTTTTGCTATAATTTAGATAAAAGTTTTTCTAAGAAGAAAACTTAAGCACGGTCTGAAAAATGCCCTTTTTACATTAAAAAAATGCTTAACTGTCAATGGCACTACTAAAAAAGAACATTAAAAATTTTACTTTTCGAGATATATGATATTATTCGTAGCACTACTCGAGCGCTCTTGGTTACACGCGACAAACTATCATTGCATTTACTGTTTTCTCCTGTATACTATTCCGATTAATTAATTTACCCAAATATAAATTTTAGATTTTATAACTATACTTTACCAAAAGATCTCCCAAGGCAAGAGAAAGTACGTAGGTGTTTGGAATATTTCTTAAATTTGGATTCTGCAACAAAGTTAGGACGAGCATTCCATTGCCCCAGACTCCAACTATGAAGATCAAAGTGAAGAGAATTGGCACAATGTAAGTTTCAGGTCGTTCCGTATAAGGGATGTATTGGTCATCTTCATCTTCTTCATATAAATTGAATGTGGTTGATACTGTACCATTTAGATGCCAACTAATATTATGCATCTGAAACATGACCAAAATAAATGAGTGAATTAATCGTTTTTTTCATTGTATAAATTTACATGAATTTCGATTACATGTAGAAAATGGATTTCAAATTTTTGTTTTTAAGCACACCTATCAAACTATGTTTTATCCTATTGGTTAGAGTATATTGAGAAGAGAAATCCACAGTTGAACGATGTCCATCACATGGTATACTTTTTAAGGGACAACTAATCGATTTTTTAAGAATGATTAAAAAATTAGCATTACTTTAGTTTTAAATCGTTTCACCAAAAACAACTCAACGTTAAAATAGAAAAAAACGAAAATTAAACTAGAAAGTGAGAACTTTCCAAATGTTTTTACAGAATTAGAAAATGTTGATTCCTTCAGAAGTTATATGAGCTTGAAGTTGAGCTCAAAATTCACAAGATCATATCTTGGGCGAATTGTTGACCCTTTATCATTTTTTGTAATTTTTAAGTTAAACTTAAACCTCTTTAGTTTTATTTTCTTTTTTCTAAATTTTTTATTGAGTTGTTTTGGTGGAATGATTTCAAACTAAATTAAAGCTATTATTATCGTGTAAAAAAATTTATTAGTTGATTCAGAAAAAGAATACTAATTGATGGACTTCTACCGTGGATTTCTCTTCTCGATGTTGATATCCATTTTTGGATTTTGATCCAAATATAGTATATTTTGCCTCCAAATGACTTAAAACATTATTCCTTTGTCTTGAAAACTTTTTTTTCATCGTCATAAAGCTTCCCCTAGAAGAAGCAAAAATGTACCCATATATTAATACATTTAATAGTACAGAAAGAATTTTCAATACTGTAAACGTGATCGACGTTGGTCTAAACCACTATCTGTTTAGATCTATACATCGCTTGTTTCACTTGTCACAGAAGACATTGGTAAATGTTATTCTCAAGTGTGCACCTGCATGTAATTTATTGTCTTATTCGAAATCAGTTTTCAATTTGTATGAAAAAAAGGTTCTAAGACAAACGAAATAACACGCAGAAAAATATTCAAAATTTAATACGACAAAATAATTTACAATTTTTTATCGATTATTTGATATCAAATTTACAAAAAACATTAAATATTTCGTGACACACATTAAAATCATATTCTTCTCCAAAATAGTTAAACCCCTGAAAAACTATAACATCTCATTCGAAATACTTTTAAAAAATTTTAAACGAATATTTTAATACTTTTTTCAACTTTTTAGAAAAGTTTCTTTTTAAAATTATATATTTTTTAAAAATGTACCTTCGAAAAGTGATCGAATCTTTGCGCAAACTGGCTCTAAGAAAACATAATATAGTTAAAATAATGTTCTCCATACAGCACGTAAAGTGTGTACTATAAACTCTGCGGGCGAAAAACAGCCTACGTATTTTCCGCTCCTCGTCGAGAAAACTAGTAGATGCACCACAGGAGTAAATGAAGGATCCCTCTCTCTCTCTCTATATATATATATATATATATATATGTGATCTGTGACATTCTTTACTTTTACTCCCTAGGTTCCTAATCTACTATTAAGTTTGTTCAAAACATTGTTCATTGAAAGTTTTAACTATTAAATTAAACTCAAAATAATTATACTTTTTCCTGCAAAATATTCTCTTTATAAATTTAGTTAAACTTATTCAAATGTTATAATTTTCTAATAAAATTTTCTACGACAAACAGAAGTAACGCACTTTGCGCACTATTATTCGTATTTTGATTACTTTTTTCGAGGTTCGAGATCGTGATTCGACAATAATTATTATATTAGGAGATATCTTTAATTTGGACGTTAGAGAAAATCCACACTGAACCTGTACCGTGTCCCATACCTCGTACCCTCGTCAGATTTTCTTGTAGGGTTGACCATCTTACAAAGTCTATGCTCTTGGAAGATATGTTATGAATCATAAAATATGAATAATTAACTAATACCAAATGAATTCTGAAAAATAACTTCTTTTATCTAACGCATTTTTATTTTCCGCTAAAAATCAAATGAAAGAATTTACACTGAGAAAAAAATATAGTAACTCTTACCATAAAAGTATTATGGTAAATTAAATAAGTACCTTATTTTATAGTAAAATTTTACCAAATATACGCAAGTCTTCCAATTCTAATAGAAGATTTGCACTCTCCATAATTTTAAAATTATTTATTTCAACTCTTTTTAATTTTTCAAAATTCTCTAGACTGATGTTGTATTTTACAAGAGTTTCAAATTCCTTATCAAGTGGTTTAATTGGAATATGTGGTAACTTCATGATGAATTCTCCGTGTGCAACAGTTTACTATAACGATTTCCTTGCGTATACAGTAGGCAGTCTAATCGTACAAGTCACCTTCTAAGAATTTGCTATCTACACTGAAAAATATTTGGCACGTCGTTTGTTTTCATCACAGTTCCTCAGCGCACTTTTGGCACAGCATTTGTCCCGCTATATTATATTTTCGCCATAGAGGGACATGCGTGGCGCCTTTACGGGATAGGAGCTGTGCCAGTACGGGGAAGGAGTGGTACCGAATCACGGTATAAGGTTTGACTCTACTTTCATCAAGTCACCTAGAGTTCCAAATTTTAATCAGTGTACTAAAGGAAGCGAAGGTTAATATGTTGTGTTTGTCGATATAAACTATGTAAGTTCTTTACGTTTATCATATAATATAGCAATAGTTATTTGAAAAAATATTGTTTTATATAACTACGACAATAATATCTGGGAACGGATACTTTTATTTCTGTTAATTGTTACCATAACTAATGCTAATTTTGATACAAGGCTTTTCAATTCTTAACTATGTAATATTTTTAAATCAAGAATAAAAATATAGTAATAACTGTTTTTTCACGTAGTATAATTTAAATTATTACGTAACCTTCAATATTCCATAAAATGTTGCTTGCCGTACAAAAATTTAGTTACTATAATTTATAGCTGTGGAAACTATATCGATACATCCATTTTTAACGTATGTTAGTTTATCGACTTAAAAAATACAGAAAAGACAGCAATATTCAATTTTAATATACAATATAGTAAACATTAGTAACGCTTTTTTTCTCAGTGTAGTAAAATCAATTACCAATAGTTAAATAATAGCAAAGTCACCTGGCTAATATGAGGTACTTTAATTATGTTACATTCTGCTTACTTCTAAAAGTGAACTTTTTACTGATTGCCAGCATTTTTTCCAAAGTGCAACTTTAGCACGCACTTTCATTTAAGTATACCTCTTATTAGTAGTCGATGTGTGATCATCACTGCATGATCCCATATGTCGTTATCTCGACTGACAGAGTAAGTTAAAAAATCAACGGTCATAAAAAATATCCTGTTGAAGATAATTTGTTATTACCTTACCTAAAGTGTTAGAAAACTTCCATATACATAGATATACTGTGTTTACATTTTGGGTTTTCAAATGTACACATTGTATATCTATATATATGGAAGTTTTCTTACAGTGTAATAAATCAAATTTTATTTAAAGGATTCAATTGTACAATATTATTGTACTCCAACATAGTAAATAGATTTATAATTTTACTCATTATATTTATAGATTCAAACTCATTAAATTGTATTAATTCCGTGCTTGTCCTTATAATACAAATTTTAAACAATTTTGATATATTTCAATGTTTAGAAATTTACAGCTTTAGTTGGTGAAAGTCGGTCAATACATTTTCTAGATGCTGGAGATGTACGCGCATGCACAAATACAAACACAGGAGCGGGGCATACATTAACACACCTACACACGCACATGGAAAAAAAGTTTCATGTTAAATGCGAAAAGAAGAATTTTGAAATTTTTTTATTGCAAAACTATTTTTTATATTAGATTCCTTCGTCAAACGTAAAAATACGAGACATTCCGTGCAGATAAAAGGAGACCATTTGTTGAGTTTGCAACCTATAAAATCGTTACATTTACGAGAATATTTTATTCTAACACTAAAAGTCATTTTTTACGTTAGCGTGTGAGAATTGCATCCACGTGCGAAACGGAGTAGTTGTATAAGGTACGAAAAAATAAGATATACTTCATCACGTTCAATATATGAGAATGTAGTTAAAGTAAAAATATCATGTGAATTACAACATTTAAAACGTAATTTTTATTGAATAATACCTAAACCATTTATTATTATATATGCAACAACAATGTGGTATAATATTTATTAGTCAAATCAGTAACACAAACACATAAAGAAAAAAAACTACGCTAATTTTGATCACTCGTTTCAGGATTTTGAGGTATCTCTAACTCTAAAATTTTCAAGGTATTTCAATTACAAGGATACAAATATACTTTTCCATTATTTAATTAATGGCGCTGTATAATACTCATCATGCTCTACATGATCTATTTTGAATGATCTCAATACCATTTTTCTTCTTCGAGAAATATTCAATTAAAGTATATCTCAAAAAAGTGCTAAATGTAGTTTCGCGCGCCCCACTATATAGAGGACTCCTGTCATTGCACTGTCATTGCGCATCCGGTTATAAATCAGGGTGCGTCTTAATGCGTAGTATTGCGATAGCTACTATGCTATAAAGTTTACGTCTAGTGCATGATCTTTGACATACCTAGGGGAGACTGGGACAAAACCGTATACTGGGGTAAAACCAGAATTGTCAATTTCATGGGTTAATACTAGAGCCATTTACATTATACGTGTAGTACCTCTTTAAGAATGTCCCTAATATCATTTCGCACACAACAGCTATATCAACAATAGCTTACCGTTAAATTCAGACAAAGTCAACTATTTCTTAACTAGCGAGATTGTGCTTATCGCGACAGTCATCGTGTCTGTAATTTTCCTGGGAGCAACATATCCTTTCGGTAAGTACATAGCCTTATAATATTTGTTACAACTAATAGTTACACCTCGTTGTGGTTCTTAATTTTATTTCCGATTGTAAAAAATTAATAATTACTTTTTTTGTTAACTTTGGGGTAGAACCGGATACTTTAAAATGGGGTAAAATCGGATAGTTTATTTCCTATTTTTTCAATATAATCATAAAATAAGTCATAATATACATAAAATAATACATAATAAATATTTAGCGTGTTGTTCATACAACATATATATGAATTTTGTTGTTTTGTTTTTGGTATAGATATGCGCAAGTATATTATAAAATCTGCTCGACAAAGTTGGCTTGAGACATGGCTTCGGCTACTGCCGATGTTCTAAATAAAAAGCTGGAATTGAAGAAGGCGAGAACCCTGTATATGTGACCATGAAATCAACTTTAGCAAATAGAGTAAGAAGAGCTAATGAAGATAAGAAAAAAGATAACAAAACGAATGGGCAGGAAGATTATGACGACGCAAAATACATTCTTTTGTAAAACAAAATGAGATGTTAACTTATAAACAATATTGTTAATAAACAATTTTTTCATTAATCAATGTTTTTACATGTTTATACATTATTTCTAGTATGTCGAATACCGGTTAAAATTCATTTTACCCACAATTACCCCGAAAATTTTTGTTATGGGGTAAAACCGGATACTTTCGTAAATTATTAATAACATTTTTTATAAATAATTTTCTGGCAAATTAAATCGATTTTCAGGTAGACGAAAGCAAACTAAAAACAACTCTATTGTTAAATATCGTTATTATTTGTTAATTTTTTTTTAATTAACAATTTGCAGAAAGTATACGGTTTTACCCTAGTCTCCCCTAAATATTAAAAAGTAATAAAGTATATTTTTTTCTTTAAGAATATCGATTTATAATGAGTACAATGCTCTTTATTATCTGGGATGTTTCAGTAGCTTTATTGCTACCCTTTTGAAAAAAGAATAAAGAGCATTGTACTCATTAAAAATTTAAATAAATAAAACATACATCTTTTCCTACTATATTTGTATTATGGTGTAACATATTATGTTGCAATAACGAAACGTTATTTGTTTTTATAAAATAATTTTTTGTGAAAAAATTTAAGAGAATATTTTTTCATAAATAAATTAAAGCTCATTATTATTAATAATAAATGACAAACTAAAGAAAATTTAAGTACAAAAAAAAAGATAATGTAGATAATTCAAAGAACTTTTAAGAACAGTTTATTGTGTTCCATAATATTAGTTACGAAGCTCTCTTTTTGAGGAAGCAAAATTTGTGCAGTATTCACCCTCTCTTTATTCCAAGCGTACACAAATTTTTTTTACAATACTAACAGCAAACAGAGTGTACATGTAGGTACAAAAACGGAATAGAATATTGATAGATTTAAATAAAATTTTTTAGTCTATATTTAGTGATTATCTTGATGCAATTTCGTATAAAGTCGCTTTTCTACTGAATCAATATCTCTGACAACCGTGAAAAAATTATTTACAAATCTCCAATGTATTCTATTTATTTATAAACTGATTTGGAGGTCGTTTTATACGATTCATATGCTCTGATTAAAGCTGCCCTCTAAATTCCATTCTCACACGTGTACATATGTTCGCCGCCAGCAACGTAAAAGCATTTCGGCATTTGTGAGCATAAAGTAATTTATCAGTCATGTGTTTTTATGGTTTGCATTTTACTTTTAAATACATTCTATCAAAATTATTGTTAGTAAGTTTTATGTTTTAAGCTAATGAAATGATAACTCGTAAATATAAAAAAATGACAATTTCTTCACAAAAAGTTCTTTTCACCATATTCCGACCGAAAGTATCATTTTCGCTCCCAACTCCCGACCCGAAAAATAGTATATCCAACCCAACCCACCACGGGAGAAAAATTGGTCACCCCCTTATTTATTCAGTCAATCGATATAATCTGCGTATCGACGAGTTTAGAAATCCGTTTGTTTTAAGAAATTTCAGCGTAATAGTTTTATTATACTTTTCAAGATGTACGATTTAGTAATTGAATTAAGTATAGAAATTCGAATATCATCTTCATGTATTATTTTTTAATATCGTTAGATAAATAACATAGATTGTAGTACAAATATATAGTTCAGAGAATGAAACGCATGATAATTTTTTAAAATTACAATACACTTTTACATTTTTCCATTGTTTGACTCTATTTTAAACTGTAAACATGAATCTTTAAACAAAGCATAGAAATGAGAAACAACAGAATGAGCAGTAAAGAATAGAGGAGAATAGGGAGTATAGAGAACGAAAGAAACCAAAGTATGCCATTTCATATTTGATTTTCATCAGCGTACCAAATCTTTTCTTTTTATGCATGGGTCATAGTCACGCGAATTCACACTCATCTTAACTTTCTCAAATATCAAACTCTCTAACATGAATGGAAATTTAAAGCATAGGCATATATTACAAAAACTGTCAATTGATTTGCAAGAGGCATCATTAAAATTAGTTTAATAACTTATACTAAAGAAAAGTGGATATAATTTTTCAACGAGTATATTTTATATAAAAACTAATAGTATGGTTTAAAAAATATTCTGATTCCAGTATTTACATACAATATGTAGTGCGTAAAAATTGCGTTTTTTTCTAAAAAAACTGTTTGGAATTTTTTTCACAACTACGTAAACTGCTTTTTACCTGTCTTAGCTCTGTATTGATGTTGTAGTAAATACTTTAGGTGCAATAGTTCTACTCCCAGTAAGTCGCGCATTAATGGGAGATCCATAGTGAAGTAAGTACGTGAAAAATCCGATTCGTGGCGAACTCGTTATAGAAGTATTAGTCAATCGTCAAAGCTGGAATTTGAACACAGGACTGTTTTAGTAACCAACATTCCGAGTCGGAAGTCCGTGGCCTTAAATGATTGAGCTATCGCTCTTTTAGAAATTATTTAATTAAATAACAACTGTAATGTTAATTTTTTAGTATAATATTTACTTATGAAAAACTTGACAATTACTTTTTGCCAAATATATGTTTGAATGTTAATTTTAAAATAATGAAAATGGGTTGATCTTGATCTTGATTAGGGAAATAATTTCTCTAATCGGATATCAAAATAAAGTCAATGGTACAATGAGGTGTTTACAAAAATATACTCGGCATGTACTTTCTACTTGTTGTACAAATAGAATTATTCTAATGTAATTTAAGAATAAAAAAATGTCAATCTTTTCAAAATTATGAAAATGTAAAGTTGAGCAAAGAAAGTGCAACAAAATGTGCACGCAGTCAAACGGTCAATGTTAGGGATTAAACACTGCATTTTTTGCTCAACCTTGAACTTTCATAACATTGCGAGGAATCAACACTTTTAAAAAAATTAAATGAAAGTTCATTATCTCTAATTTCATTTTCTATTTCGAAGTGATTTAAGTCTTTTTAACGTAAAATGGTTACCGTTTAAAGAAGAAGCGATTTTTTTAAATTTAGAAATGTTAATTCCTTACAAAGTTAAGCAAAAAATGCAGTGTAACCTGCTTAGAATTAAATATTCGATTGCGTACATATTTCGTCGCTTTTTCGATGTTCAACTTTGAACTTCGATAACTTTGCAAGGAATTAATTTTTCAATTTTAAAAAAGTAAATGATCATTTAATATCATGTTGGTGAAAATAACGAAAAACCGCTTATTTTACATTCAGAGCTTCAATGATGAGTTGTAGCTATCTATAAAACACTATCCCGATTTCTTATACACAAAATTATTTTCATGTACTATATTGGTTATAGAATAAGGAAAATTAATTCTTAGAGTCAATTTGTCAGACAATTTATGGGCAATTTTTTCTGGAAATCTACATATATGTGCAAATCTCACGAAATCTGCAAAAAACTTCGAAAAATGAACGCCAAAATTTTTTTTCAAGCACACTTTCTAAACTTGGTTTTTGTTGTTGGTTAAGATATCTAAAAGAAATATCCGCGGTTGAACAAAGTCCATCGGAGGGTATGATTTTTTTGAGGCAACTAATCGGTTTTGTAAAAATGATTAAAAATAACTCTAGTTTAGTTCTAAATCATTCTACAAAAAACAACTTAATATGAAATTTAGAGAAAAGAATATAAAATTAAAGAACAAGAACTTTCCAAATCTTTTTTCAGAATTAGAAAAAAATTTTGGTTCCTTCAAAAGTTACGTGAGTTTAAAATCAATGGTGGTCAATGGTGGGACAATTGTTGATCCGCTCTCACTGTTTTTATGAATTTTAAGCTCAACTTCAAATTCACGTAACTTTTGAAGAAAACAACATTTTCTAATTCTGAAAAAAGATTTGGATAGCGCTTGCTCTTTAGTTTTATTATATTTTTTCTAAATTTCATATTAACTTATTTGTGGTAGAATAATTTAGAACTAATCCAGAGTTATTTTTAATCATTTTTACAAAATCGATTAATTCTCCCAAAAAAACGATACCCTTCGATGGATCTTGTTCAACCGCGGATATCTCTTCTAGACTCTCTAACCGATAAGAAAACCAAGTTTGGAAAGTGTGCTCAAAAAAAATTTTGGCGTCCATTTTTCGAAGTTTTTCGCTGATTTCGTGAGATTTGCACATATATAATATAAAAATAGTTAACATTCTCTTTATACTATTTTTAAATATTATTGCAAGATGATTTGTAACTGATTTTTGATTGAATGATATTTTTTTTGGTTTTGAGAACATTTTTTTCTGTGTATGTCAAAACACAAAAACAAGTTTGTCAAGGATTTGAATTAGATAAATACATAAGTTTTGCGATACTGTAAATTATCGCAGCGCTCCGCGATCGCCGCGTATTTTTAAAAGCGAAAAAGATATTCAAACATGCGAGCGAGGTTTGAATATCGCGCGCCCGCCGAGCAGAGCCGACGGCGCGTTCGCATGA
>JAWWEQ010022317.1:0-28421 GCA_035583055.1 Torymus tubicola | reverse complement strand
GTTTCTTCAGCGTAGAACCCTTAGCAAATATGTGGGAAAAGTAAAGTACGTGTAGAGAACCTCACCCCGTTACAATACATACATTGAAACATAGAAAATTATCTAATTATTTTCTTAAAAGTTGTAAACTAAAGTATTTCATTTAAATTTAGTCATGAACTAAACTTATTATTTATCTATGTACCTGATGCAGATAGATAATATGAAGATAAATCATTGCAATGTAACTTTTGATAATAAAATTTTCTAAGTAAATAAAATTAAATGGATATTTTACATTGCAATCATATTCATAACACATAACAAAGAAATTATTCTTGACTTCTTAAGCAATATAACATATGAAGTAGGGAAGAGTTGTCCACAGTGATTACTATTTTCATACTAAATACTAAAATAAATTGATATGATGAATTCCATATTTAAAACGCGATATATATGTTTTATAAAATATTTCCCGTCTATATATAATGCTTTGGAGTAAACAAACTTACAGATTTATTATACTTTATGGGTTATAATTTAAATATTTTTTCCTTTTTCCAAGAAGAAGTTTTGGAATTAGTGAAAAAATTTTTAAAGTATATAAACCTGCTATTTTTGAAGAAATTATATTTCGCATACAGGAACACATTTTCTTTGGTTTGGAAAATATATTTTAAAGACCTATAAAAATGTCCAGGTAGGAAATCCAGATGGATTTCCAGGTGGATTTTCTAGCTAGATCAGGGGAATTCACGTTGATTTCAGTAGATTTTTTAGCTAGATTTCCACTTTGGTCCATGTTGCGTGGATTTCTTACTCATTTTCATTAGAAACTAGGTAGAAAATTTATCAAAGTGGAAATCTACCTAAAAAATCTACTGAAATAAACGTGAATCCACCTGGAATCCAGCTAAGAAATCCACCTGGAATTCAGCTGGAAATCCACCTGGAATTCAGCTGGAAATCCATCTGGATTTCCTACCTGGATATTTTTGACCGAGCTGTTTTTTAATTAAATAATTTTCATTTGGTTTTGCTCAAAAGATAGTTTTCAAATTACAGCTTTTTGTGCGTTTCATATACCAGGCTTAATATTTTTCAATTTTACGAAACATGTGCAAAAAAGTTTTCCATATATGTCACAAAGGATTATCTAATAAATTTGAGTTATATAATATATATTTAATTTGTTCTGTTGTAAAGAAAAATATCACCTTTCTTATCATTGTCTTCGAAAATATTAAGTATATTTCTTTGTCAAATTTTTATTCACCGATTATTAGTAGCGCGATTGTCTGCTAGTTTCATCACCTTACTTTACGATCATCGCGGAGACTAAGTCTTCGGACTACTTCACTAGATAAAAACAAAACACCTTGATAGGCTATGTTGTCGTGAGATAGTTTTCAATTTCGGTATAACTAAATAACACAAACTCGGATATTCAACGTTGGTAAAACAACAGGTTAAGTGTTCCCACTCCAAAAGTATTTAATTACCTTGAGTTACTAAACTTCAGGGGCGCCTTAATCTGTCAAAATTTTAAAAGATTATCTAGTTTGTTAAGTAAGGAATTAAACTGTTTATGATCGTTTTCAAATCATTGTTGTTTTATACATATATATTAATTGGTAAATCATATAAGTGAAACATGTATCAAATTGGATAACAATCGTTGATCTTGTTTTGAACTCTTAAAACGAGTAAAGATCAACTAATTGTTCTAATACTACATATCTATAGCTATTTTATAGCTCTGAATCTAGTTAGTATATTGTCACAAAAGCAACATCTCACATATCGAGGAAAATACATGAAATTATTATGATGTAAATAAAACAATCAAAATTTGTGAAGAACTATAACAACTGAAACACATAAGACAATTTTTCAATAATTTGATTAATCATAATTCATTGATTTATAGTTATATGAGTGTGGAGACGGGAATGATACTCGGTTTTATCAGATTTCGCATACGGTGAGAGTGATTCAGCATCAAATATCTCTATAAATGTGTGCGTACGAATATAGGTATATGATACTATTATGAAGAATAATAATTCAAAGGTAATAACGGATTAAAAAATAAAAACTAATCAAAACATATAATCCTCTACATTTTAACATTCTAGCAATCTGTAAAAGTGTAATTTTTTTTCGAAAACTTTCTTTTTTTGGATTTATAATTAGTTTAATGAAAGAATAAATTAAATTATAAAATATTTAATACATTAAATTTGTTACTTCCGTCACAAATCAAGTAGGGGAAGTTGGCATGCGCAATGTCTTCAAAAAATTGATTATAATTTTTTTGGAATTCATTTTTCGACTTCAGTAAAATTTCTTTAGACGAATTATTTTCAAATAGTAAAAATGTTATGTGCATACAATTAATAGATTAATTCGAAAGATTTAAATAGAAAATGTGATAGGTATGCCAACTAGCCCCGGTCTCCCCTAGCGCGTATCCGTTACAATGGCAAGATATGTAATAGAAGTTTTTTATATAGATGTTATATACAAATCATTAAAAAAGATAAAAAATTTTTGTTATATGAATATGAATTATACATATTTTACTTGTTGCGTGTGCATGCGTATAAGTATAGTAAGCAGAACGTGATGAAGGCGGATCGAGTTGCATCGAGCGACATATATATACGAGGACGACTCGAGGAAAGATAAGACCGTGGCTTCGGTAGCTCAGTGGAGAGAGCGTGAACAGAAGGTCCGGGGTTCAATTCCTGACCAAATAACGCAGTGTCGTTTTTTTTTCTTATTTTTAATCATTATTATTATTATTATTATTTAATAAATAATGAAAAAGTAAAAATCATACAACAGTTTCATAACCATATTTTTACAAACATTTTCAATATTTCAAGATATATTATTATTAACAATCTTGTAATTGTCTAAAGTGTGTATTGTGTTTTTAAATACTATTTACAGAAGTAGAATATATATTTTTTATTTATTTACTATGGAAAAGTTTTTAAGTTTTTAAATAGTACTAAAGAATATCGTAATCAGTAGTAAAACTTATCTATCTTTTTTTATAATTTCAGTTATACATTGTCTCCAAAGATGCACCGATTGCAGTAAATTCAGAATCTGATTGGGTGGAAAAAAACGTACGTTAGCTGTACGTGCAAAATGGATGACGACTTTGAAAAAAATCTTTCAAAATTGGAATGCCCATTTACATGGGATATGGATGATATTGATAGCACGATTTCTACCGAATACAAACCACACGACGAAGAGGATGAATTACTTCTATTGAAATTGATGAGAATCATTATGACGGTTTACGTTCAAAGTAATGAAGAAGCGGATTCCAAAATTATATTGAAAAATTTAGAAGAATGTGAGAATATTATGACTGAGATAACGCTAGAGTAAGAACATTTTCTATATTTAACAACCCAATCCTTGCTACAGTCGTTTGAAAATTTTCTTTATGCAATTTTACAAAACTTATTTTTTAATGTTTGTTTAAGGGCAAGCGTTGGCAAACTCGATTATGAGATTGTTGGGGTATACCACGTTCTACAAGCGACGTCATGTCATGTATTTTGGAAAATGTCCGATGATAAAGAACGAGCGAAAAAATTGTTTAATGAGATTAAGAGTGTTGAATCTATGAACGAAATCGAACGAAGCACGATAAACGCGTGCAGAAGTATCGGCTGGTCAAAGTATCACACGCTCGGCACCGAGGAAGCCGTGGACTTTATCCGCCTGGCATTGAAGGAGAACCCGAACTGCGGTCTCTTTCATTTCATCCTGGGCAAGAATCTGCGTCGGATGAGGCGGGATCTGTCTGTCGGTGCACTACCTTCAGATGATGAGAAGAAGGCTTTCTTGACGGCCCACGAGAAGTCGCCAAATACGATCTTTGGACTGTTTGTAGCGCAGATGTACCGAGAGCTACGAAATAATCGGCTGGCGATCACGATGTACGAGAACGTACTTCGAAGCAATCCAACGAGCCGCACGGTTTATCTGAGACTTGCCCTTGGATTCATGCAACTGTTGAAATTTAAACAGGCGAAGGAGTGCCTTGATAAAGTGGCTGTAGAAAGTCCAGAGGATGTCATGTATTTACATTATAGGGGACATTATCACATGAAGACGAAAAGATTTCAGGTACAAATATCTATGTTGTTGTATAAAGATTTAAGATTTCTTTTCAAGCCCCATTTTAAATAAATAAATATTTAGGAAGCTGCGTATTATTTAAAAAGGGCCGCCGACATGGGTAATTATCCTGCTTCAAGAGAGTACATTCGATGCATGTTGAAAACGAATCCAACATATGATCCCACTGAATTTCTGTTAAGTAAGATTGAGAAGTTTAAGGATCTACCAGAAAAGCAAATACAATGTATAATTATTGATGCGGCTGTGAACTTCTTACGGAAAAAAGATGTGGAAAAATCTTTAAAGTATTTTTCACTTGCTATTGAAACCGATCCGAAAAGTGGAGCATTACGAGTAAGTTTTCTTGCATTAATTTGTAATTTATTTAAAAATTAACAAATGTAAAATATTATTTTTCAATATTGTAGGTAGTAGAGTTAGTAAAATTTCACATTTCTTCAAATAAATATTGATTAGATTGTTAGGTTAATCAGTAGATTCAGCTCTTTAAAATTTTTAAGTTCTTTATTTAAATATGAGGCTTTGTTTATCTTATTATTTTGAATTACAAAGTTGTATCACAAAAGTGACATATATAGTGTACGCCGTTTAGGATATTTTTCATTATAAATTTTTATTTTTATTTCAGGAGTATTACTCCTGTTTTGAGCCAGGAAAAAGTCAAGATATCTTCCAAATTATGGCGAGAGATTTATTTCCTTTGATAGAGCAAAGTCGCTCTACTCTTGACGAAACGTCTTTGGAGACGTTTGATGAGTTAAAGAATTATTATGAGGAGTATCAACAAGAGAGAACACAGGCTATTGTAAATGCGTTATCTAAAGTGCGTACTTAAATATGTTGATTGTTATGTTATATGTATATATCTATGTAATGTAATATTACATTTTGTTTGTAAGGAAATGTTCCATATGTTTTATAAACGTATGTATATAAATAAATGTAATAAACGTTCAGTTTAAAAAATGCGCAGACGCAGATGTTTTTAATCAGGACACAGTTGTGAATACTCGTATTACTTTCCAGCCTTCATTGCAGCTAAAATTACAGCATCCAACTCTCCTTTAAATACACGGACTTTATATACAATAATCACACAACAGACTCAGCATATATACATCCTACATAATTTAATTTTCAAACCTTTAAAATTTCCATTTAACTCCTACGGATCCTCACGGCAAATTCCTGCTTTTCGTATCATTCCTATACGTCTATACCTCTTACGCACGTGCGCGCATCCAAATTGTATAAATTAGTCTGGAGACACGCGAGACCAGCGCATCCGGACGTCCTGTTGCGAAAAGTTCGGGCGGTCGCATCGCAGCTATAGGATTTCACAAGCGGATCGAATAATTCGCGGATGCGCTCGCTCGCGGATATCGCGGCTGCGAGATCGGCTAGAGAGAAAGAGAGACTTGTGCAATACGCGAGGAGCTGCGCGCTCGCTGCAGAGTATGTATAACGCGATGCCTTCGCGACAATGATGGAGTAATTGCCGCAATATGTTTTCGGGATTACCGATGGGATTTTACGGCAAGCTTTATCTCTTTTGACATTGTGAGAGCAAAATTTGTGTAGAGTTGGAGAGAGAGAGACAGTTTGAATGGGAGGAAATTGTAACATTGCGGGCAATCTGGAAATATTTTAGAAATATTCTAGCGAGTGAATTGCCATATAAGGATTGTTGATATTGCAACATTAAGAATGATGATATAATTTGAATGATATGTATTTAACAACACTCTAAAAATGTTTTTAATTCAAACATAAGAATAAGATAAGCTCGTAAAAGTTGGTAAGATATGCTAATATGCATGTTTGTATTTAATAATCTGTTTGCCTTTTTATAATAGGATATTTTTATATGAATATATTATTGATGATAACATAAATAACTTATTTCATTATAATTGCATTAAATTAACGTAACAGTATAGATATACGTATATATTTTATAATTTGAATTCCTATCAATATTGAGTTAATAATGAAAATTCTCTGTATAACAAAACTATATTGCACTTAATATTTTTAAAGGGTATAAGAATTAATATTAAAACTGTCTATTATTACAAAAGATAGTTTATTTATGAAATGGTCAAAATAAATAAATTATTGCTTCGTAGACGATGCAAGGCGCATGTATTTACATTTACAACCTCACGTTGTAGACATACACACAGATACGATGTATGCAAAGTATTTTTAGCTGTAATATTACATACCGCAGACACGGACTTAACGGAGAAAAATAAACCTCCTCTGATCTCCCCGTGCGCACAATCTTAAAAAGTAATTCTCGTAAATAACTGTGAAAAGCATTGCGCTACCAATATAATTGCACATGAAAGCATTAAACATATATACGTGTCGGTGTATAAAGTTTCGCGTAGACAACGCGAGCTTTCCGCGACTCTAACGATGAATTTCTCAATGTTTATATGGCAAAAGACGGCGGCTTTACGATCACGCAAAAGAAGAAGGCACGGCGTTTTGCGGATGATGACCTTTTCTAGCCCCCGCAAATAAGCCATAACGTCAAGGTTTCGCGCCTTTAACGGCTGCATCATGCCGCTTGCCGCGATTATTGCACCGCGCGGCCAAGTGGAACGTTTGCGCGAAAATGATGATGATGATGATGCTGATTTGTTTTTTTCGCGCGTTTATAAGTCTTTATAACGCTTTTATATATGCACGTGAGCCTCATTCTAGATTTGCACAGTGTATAGCGTGGAGACGAAACTATACTATATGTGCACTGCTCTGTGTCCTACAAAAATGAAAATGTGATTGTATGCGCGAAAAATAGCCGACACCGATTTTGTCGTCAGTTTTTTTTTGAGACACTGGCTAAATATCATACCGCAGACGTAATTAAATTCTGAAATTGTATCTAGAACTTGTCACTCTCGTCGTATATACGTTGTAAATATGTTGAGAGTAAAAAAATTTAAAATATAATATTTGCACTTATTATTATGCAATTCTTATCTTGTTATATCGACAGTGCGTACGAAGACTATCACTATGCTGATGAAAACTATTATTTCTGTTTTCGTGCCCGCGAAGACTATCACTATCATTTTAAAAACCGCCCCGTGTTAGGAAGGATAGTCTTCGCTGGCAAAAAAAAACAAAATGATAGTTTCCTTCTCCATGCATTAAAAAGTAATTTTATTCGCCGCGCTTTTTTGAGAAATGATAGTCTTCGCTGGCACAAAAACCAAACTGATAGTTTTCGTCTCCACGCATTGAAAAGTAATTTTATTCGCCGGGCTTTATTGTAGAAGTGATATTTTTCGCTGGCACACAAATTATAATAATAGTTCTCACTGCATATATTCAAAGTGATAGCGTTTTCGTCACATTTTTGAGAGTGATAGTCTTCGTAGGCACGATTGATATATTATACAATTTATTCAGAAAAAGTTATTTTAAAAATAAATGTGATCGCTATAAGTATTTTGGATTTATTCTATATACGAGGAAAGTTTTACTTCTTCGCATTAACATATTATTACGTCATAAATGAACTTGTCGTTGCGTTAAATTTCTTTTAAACAGCTTATCAGAAAATATTAAAGATTAGAACATACATTTATTAAATGCATCATGTGCATAAATATAAAACCAATTCAACAATTCTAAAAAAAGGTATTGTAAATTCTATAAACAACTTTGAGGGTAAAAAATGCTCATATAACACGTGGAAAAGCTATAATATGTACAGCAAATAAAACGTTTTAAATATTCTATTTGTAAGAAAAGTCATATTTTATATATATTATCAGACAATTACTTTACCAACGATTTAAGTAAATGTTTTTCTAAATCATTTTCTAGACACTCAGCTAAAAGCTTTATTAAGTATCAATACAATGTTATTAGATTTATCTTAATGACATTTATTCCTTTTCTTTGTTTCGAATCGTTATAAAGAACACTATATAAGATTAAAACAATAACTTTACGTCACCTTGAATCCTGTAGTGAAACCTATCGTTATACTACATTTCATATAAACTATTACGCTTTTTACGCAATGCCCGAGAACTTTTCCCAGCGATCGCTCAACAACGTGCAATTATATTGCGGAAAAAATACCAATGACAGCTATCGATCGACAATACAACCGAATCGCGAAGTACCAAAATTCTTTTTCGAACGGACAAAGAAAGTCGCTTGAATAACTTCTTAGCGTTGTGGCGTTTTTTTAGCGTCGCACCTATTCCCGCGTAATGTACCGTAAAAGTCGATCCAGCCTCGTAAAAGATTCACGGGAGAGTTTGATTGCCATTTTTTCAGCCTCAACTTTCATTGCTTTCCTCCTATTCGTGGGATTCATGGGGCTAGGTCAAACTATCGGATGAAAAATAGAAACTGTATACTTTTGTGTGATCCATTGGTATAGGTGTTTTTTTAACTTCCCGTCGTTTCGTTCTGGCAAGGCTTTATTGCGGAAATAAAATTTTGAAAAATATTTTGTACAGCCGTTATAGGATTATGCGTAGTATTATAGAATACTACTAGGATATTATAGGATATAGTAGGATTATGCGTCGTACGAATAATTATACTGATATAAAAATGGAAGATCTTTTTGTGAATGTATGTTAGTATGTTACGTGGTATGAAAGTCTTCAATTTGAACTCTGCATGCGGTAGTTCCATAGACGGTAACTATTATTAAAGTTTTAAGAGTAACGGGAATAATGAAAAACTTACCACTTAGAAATGTAATTATTACTACATGTATAATAGACTGCAAAAAATCAACGAGTCATTTAAATTTTATGTCTGAAACTATACATATATAATATAAAAACTGCGTTCATCCTCTAGGAAGTAGGTTATACTTCGTAATACAGATACAAGAAAGATATATTGAACAAACAAGAATAGTAGTACAGAGAAAGAATAAATTTAATCTATTTGTTTACTTAATTAATTTTTCAGAAATAATTAATTCTTCATATTTCCTATAGTATCAGCCGATTAGAAAGACCGCATTCCATAAAAATAAAAAAAAAAATATTTTTCATATTTATAATCATTTTACCAATATTTACATTATCATCATAAAATTTTTTGCCAGTTTAGTTTTACACGATGGTAAAAATCAACGTATATGAAAATAATGAAAATAACAGAATAAAGTCTATCGCAAATCACTTTATTCGGTTGAAATAGGGAAGCATCTCGTATAATATACAACCCAACATCGAATACGTCAAAAAGCACATAAAACACACGTGACGCGCAAAACTCTCTTCCCGGTCGTCAACAATGGCCGCGAGGCATAGAGAATCCATCGCGTCGATTTATAATCACGGAGGATTTGGGATTTTAGGTAGTTAACTTGCGTTACTTAATAGGATACTACATAATGATGATTAATATTATGTAACTTGTGTGGTAAAAATAATTAATATTATAATTATCGCCGTGTGAAAGTGTCAATAATGATGAGAGAATGGATAATCTATTATTCTCCGGAGAAATGGTCGCTCGCCGGGTTTCACAAAGTTACGCAAAATTATCGAGCGAATTTTCGTCCCAAACGATGTTATGTAAAGCTAGTGTCACAGTGTGATGGTCTCCCACACAATGCCTCGTCTATTCTGAAAAACTACATTTTTTAATTCCCTTTATGATCATACTAATTCATAATTTACATAGTCAATGGATTTATTATACATACCGCAAAAAAGTATAGTAACGTAGTTATTTATAATTCTAAATACATAGATAATGTATAAGACATACGGATGTGTAAAATGAAAAGCGTATTAATTAGATGCATATTTTTATGTAAATGAGTTATCTATACATTTTCATAATTTCCTGTTTATTAATCTATTCAAAATGAATAAATTCATTGTGCTATAGATTCAAATTATTATATAGCAATCTCATGAAAACTGATATCATTTATTTAAATTTGATTTAATAAAGTACAGTAAAAAATATAATTGAAGGTAATTTGAATAGTATTTCCAGTAATTCATCATGTAGGAACAAAAATATTGAAAAAAAATTCTTTTAAAGATGTTTTCCACTCTATGGTGAATCGTTTTTATCATCAACGAAAGAATATATTCACTTTGCACGGAAAACGGTTACAGCTGATCTCAGACACAGTTTTGACGCTTTATATCCATATAGCTAATCCTATTGAGTATAATAATTCAATGACGATTGCGAAAAGATAGAAATCTGTGGAAATAAACCAATAATATTACTTCATTGTGGAATCAAACGTCGGCTATTTTTCAATGATCGTTCAATAAACGAGATATTTTACGTAATTTCAATTTAATAGATAAAATTAATTTTTCGAAAATAAAATAATAAAATGTTAGGATATTACACAAACAAAAAAATAAATGTAAAATCGGAACATAATAGAAATAGCTTATAAGAGAACATTTGATAAACAGCAAATTTATTTTGAAGTCGCATAAAAGTTGAAGTCTATACCATTCGTTATATATATTCCATATACGTAATTTTTAATAATTGTAACTGTCTCATTTTTACATTCTCTGTTTTAGATAAAAACATAACAAATAAAAGCTTTTTACTAAATCATTAAGTGCTAACAAAGATGTGTAATGTTGATTCCAAAAAGGAGTCTTCTGTGATGAAAAAAATTTATCGAAAACACTTTAGAAATTGTAAAATATATTGCTTACATTTTATGTGTATACAAACTGAAATTGTCGGTCGTACCATGAAACAGGTCTCGTAGTTGAAAAAAAGTATACGTTTCACCAAGCTGTTTCCTTATTTTAGGCATAGTCTAGTCAAATACCCGCGAATTCCTTTGTTCCAAATAATAATTACCGTTTACATAGAGCCGCTTAAAAATTGTCACATTAACATTGCCCCGCATTTAAGTCTTTTCCCCCAAAGCGCACAATTATAAAACTCACAAAACCACACCGACAATAATCCCTTCGAATGAATATATTATATAGTTCACGCCCCATTCCACAACGTTGCCACCAAATCAATGCAGCTCACCTGCACGAGCGTTGTTCAACTTTTATGCACCATTTTCGACTTGTGACGACAAGACATTTTCAAGCTCACCTATATATATATATACATTATAGTGGCGTGCGTAGATACAGATCGAATAAATCGCGCACGCCTCGTATACCCTGGGTTGTAGGTATACGTGCGCGGGGGGCTACTATATACAACATTCTCTCTTGGTATCGGGGATAGGGATAGTCGCATATAGACGGGTTCTCATTGCAGGGAACAGAGTTGTACGACTGCGACTTTTAGTGCGTCGCGCGCCGCGCTCCTTTCACGTTGTTTGTTCGCTGCTGCTGCTGCTGCTGCACCACGCGCGCGTCATCGCCGCGTTATCACGTGCTTGGCGCGCGTGCCTATATAACAGTGCCTATAACCTTCGTTATATACGTATATTAGAGGCGCCGCTGAGGAATCCGAGAGAGCAATGGCGCGCTGGTGAGAAGAAGGTGCGGGAGTATATACATAGGAATATAGGTGCGTTTGGCAAAATTAAAGCGTTAGGTGATGATGCGTATTATAAGTGCGTGTTATCTTGATTTTATAGGCTGTGTGTGAGAGAGGTGTTAATAGTGATAAGAGTGAGAGATGAGAGAATGGTTAAAGGGGTTCTGGGAAGACGGAGATGATTTGTTTTTTTTTTGTGAGTGAGTATCGGACGATTAGGTAAATTTTATACTTTGTGAAGCAATCGAACATGATCTTTTATTGTCGATCTTTATTGTCGCGTTAAATGGACGCCTTTGATGCGAAATTTATAAGCGTGGACTGTTAAACATTTTATCTTTCAGAAGCAAATTTATTGCGGTGATGTTACATAAATTCAAACAAAATAAAAATTTTCATGGCCACGGTTACCTTTTAGGGCATGAAAGTATTGGTACTTGTAAGAAAAAATCGTTACTCTTTTATTTACAGTGTATTACAAAAGGTAAATTGAAAAAAAAAGTTAAAGATGTTGTAAATCACTAAAAGTTGGCGAATTGAGTTTCACTGCTTGTGTTTAATAGGTTTGTGATTCTGAAAATTGCCGTTTGACAAACTAAAAAAAAGAAACTGGAAAATTTATCGAGTATTTCATAGTTATGAGGTTTTGAAAAAATTGGTTGGCGAAAAGTTTGAAGGAAAACTTTTTAACTAATTTTAGCAAAGTACAATGTGTATTATGGCCAATTCCAAAATTATGTATAATAGTCACATTACGTTGAAAGTCGGTTTGTTTATAAAAGTTATTTTAAAATAACGGGATGTAAATTTTAATTCTCTATTATTCAACACTAAAAATTATTACTTCATATATAAATGTGTAACGTTAATTTCACGCTTCATCCAAATAATGATATAGCAACGGTCTATCGTTATACAAACGTTGAATGGCAATGTTTGAATGAAACTCCCGTATTACTTAACGCATGCACACCTTCTTTATATACCGCTTACATGCACTTATTACGTGTGCTCGGAGTTCCGGTTCTCGTATAGAAATTTACGCCCTCGCGCTTACTTTCCTCTCGACGGTGCAGGTCGCGTATCCCCGCACGGCCTACGTTCACCCGCGTGTCACGCATCGATTCATTTGGCGCGTGTCTTACGCGCGTATATACCGAGAGAACGCTTATACCACCATGTAGCCACATATTCGTTTATCCCAAGTCAATGTATCCTTCAATTAGCGTTATTGAGAAGTCGTTAAAGTAATCGGGATTTATGGCTTGGAAATTTGTTTTGTAGGCAAAAGAAAGTTATAATATAAGTATGCGTGAATGTGTTTTTTTTTATAAAATTAACGTTGAATTAACAGAATGTTAATTGTTTTGATCGACATTGTAAATAATCATTGTGGTTATTGTTAGAACGCATAAATAGGCTATTGTACGCAATGATGCGATAAAGAAATCTTTTACCTGGAAAAAGTGCAATGACAAACGCAACTGACCTTATACAATTTGCCCTATTACAAGTCTTATTATAGCGTAATTGTCCGTCGCGCTGCGCTAGACCGGAAATATTAGGCAATTTAATTTCGACGCTATAGAATGAAAAAGAGCATTTTTAGAAGTCAGATCAAGAATTTCCTTATATAAAATCAGTCTAATAAGACGCAAGATCCTTCCGCTGTCCTTTTATATTATGCGCATTTTGCTTTCACAATGCACCGATCTCGACTTTTATGTCAGCTTTCGGTATATTAGATCTCTATCACGTGAATTCCAGGAAAAAAATTTCCTTTAGTAGAATCTAATTTATTTACAAGTGCACTGACAGTTTATGACAAAGGAGAGAAAAACGGTTTAAATCGTAAACTTGAACTTCCAGTGGCCTTTTTTTTAGAAAGAAAGTAACCGTGAAAAAAGACTTATTGGCGGACGCGAGAGTAATGATGTTTTCTTTGTACGGCATTTACTAATTCGATTTTACAATCCTTTTTGCGAAAGTAAACCGGTCAATGGCTAGACCCCGTTAATTGACATCCGTCATAGCCTTTCGTATTTAATAACGCTGGAATCGTATAGGGAATGAGTTTATTCATCCGGTATTGGAAAAAATTATAAAAATATTGGTAATGTTTCTTCTGTACTAAATCCAAAGTATATATCCTTACGTTGCTAGACAATGGTCCAAGTATATGTTTATAGACGATTATTGAGAACAATATTTATCGCTCGATGTTTGGTCGCAATCATAGATAGGAGAAAGTCTTGAGCATTGTTACTTTATTATAATTTACCATTTTCGAACTTTTATATGTTTTATTGAAATGTTTTATTAATAAATTATTGTTTCGAAATAAAATAATAAATTCAAAATATGTTATCATGAGCTTATCAAAAAATTTGATCCAGATCGAAGGTGATCGATCAATCAGAAATAGCAGTGAAAGGAATTTAATTGAAATTTATAGCATCGCTAAAATGATGTAATGAAAATTAATTGGAGTACTTGTAAAACATCTTCATTCTTTTATTAATTATCGCCGATATTATTACAAAAAAATTGATGTATCTAAAATGGAACATTTACCTATTATAAAGTTTCTTAATCGATTCAAATCAAAGAGAAATTGTAAATCTTGATATCTCAATAAGCGGAAAGATGAAACTAACGACAATATGATACTTCTATTGTCTGTTTAGAACGCGCAATCATAATGAGAATTACAATGTTAACCGCAATCAAATCAATAATTGCTAAATGAAACACCCAAGTTCCTATGTTGATTACACGTAATACATATATAATACTGTAATTGGCGCTAATTTGATTCGCAACTATAAAATTTCGATTATTTTCGACTTTATCTACATCCAGATATACACTTTCCATTATGAGCACATCCCCCCCCCCGCACTTATCTCTGCACAATTCGCCAATGATCTCGTTGCATGGTAAACTGTAGCTTGTAACCTGGCCAACAAGATCCGGTTGGCTCACCCTAAAACCTCATCAAAACTCGCCGTTACTCCCCTACTCCTTGCCGACTACTAACCATCCACCCACTGTAAAAAAAAACATATATAACAACTCGTCCGCAAACGTTCGACCACCAACCAGGCGTGAAAAGGGGTATAACCAACACGCGCTCGTGCACGCGTCCACTCCTCCTCCCCTCTTCTCTCTCTCTCTCTATATCTCTCCCTCTCGCTCAGACACAATCTAGCGGGCACGTGACTGTTTTTTCGAAATCTCCCTTTCCTTTCCAGGCCAGCAGCCGCGCGCGCGCGTGCTCGTCGAGATCGAAGAAGGAAGAGGGCATAGTGCACGCGAGAGGAGAGCCGATACGCTGCTGCATCCTCCCACTGCGAGCGTCGGCGAGTGAGCGAGCGTCCTTCTTCACTTTCACTTCGGCTCATCTCACTGCCGGCCCGAAGAAGAAGAAGAAGAAGGTGGATCTCCTGCGCCGCGTATAGCGCACATATATTTCACATACATACGTATAGCGGAGCGCGTGCCGTGACCGGGAGGACTACGACGACGACGAGGATAGTAGTAGTACGGTTGATGTAGCGCCCGAACACTGAGTTCGATATATAGAGAGTGCCACGTGAGAGGAGGACAAAGTGCGTCGGGGTAAAAGGAGTTTTTGGCTGAAGCCTTTGAGGGTTGAAAACAAGGAAGATCATGGGGATGTCGCGGATCATCTGGATAATCGTGTGCCTGGTGCCCGCTGTCATCGGACAAAAGGAGTCATTCGTAAGTTTTTATTCGACTTTTATTGTACATTTGCGTGTTTTTTTTATTTTTATCGAAAAATGGATTATTAAAGTAAAAAAAAATAGACTATCTTTAAAAGTGGTAATAAAAAATGGAGATAATAAAGTTGGAAAAATAGTGTTGCATAAGTGTTATCAGAAAAAAGTTTTACATCATTCGGGATAGTAGTTATTATTAGGAAAGTGTCTATGGACCAGAACTGTCACTCAAATTCTTTTGTAATAGAGGTGATCATCAGAGGTCTGAAAAGAGATCGGCTTCGAAACTTAAACATTGTAACATATTGGCGGATATTAAAATTTCTTTTTATAAAATGTTCGTTTTGTGATAATTATTAGTATTATAAATAGCAAATAACAGGTATAAAATTATAAAAAATTTAATTAAAATATATTCATCAATTTTGGAAAATTGTATTTGAATAATCTATATGTAAACGTTTTAATATCTTAACAAAACCAAAACAGTTGTCTTCATTATATAAATACATTAATGCTCTTAAAGTATACAATTCAATAAAGAAAGAAATAAGTGGACAATTGTTTACAAAAATGTAAAATTAAAATAATTAAAATTTTTTTTTATAATTATTTAACAAGCTTATAAAAGTGACTATTGGTGCAGAAAATTTAGCGAATCAAAATTCTATGAATCAGCTGTAAAAAAAGATTTATGTTTGTTATTTCTACCTTATATAAGAAATTTGGTGTGTAAGTGCTAACTTTATATTAATTACTGCTATTAAATCTCTAACGATTTCTGTTATTTTGTCTTTTTGTACTTTTACCTATATGTGGACATAAAAATTATAAGAATAAGTGAAACGTCTAATATCACTGGGTTACAGAAATTATGTATACTTACAATTAAATTCATATAAATTAATGATTCTGAATCACTAGAATGACACTTTGAACTCCCGTGGGTTAAAGGTTAATCGAACATGTGACATAATCTAAGAATAGAGAAAGTACGTTATTTATATACTATATACTAAAGTATTAAGAACTCGTTTATTGCGTGAATAAGTTTAACCGTACCTATATAGTAAAACTGAGGTATTTATTTTTTAATTAATGAACTATTTTTTTTAAGCTAAACCAGATATAATATTAAAATTCTGCAACTAATAGCATATATTATACATTTATAATAATATAATTGAAAGTTACTTCAAATCTAATTTAACAAAGTATTAAACATAACAGTCGTTCTTATAGTTTATGTATATTAATTAATTAAACTACTTTTTACGACTGATAAAATAAATCAATTTTTTTTGATAATTACTACTAATGAATAATAAAAAATGTAAAAACATAAGACTTTTCTTTTTTTCATAAACAGTACTATCTTAAAAATTCAATGATATTGTATAAGAGTTTTAGGTTGTTGAAAATAATGCATTACGGGATATTATTTAAATAAAAACTATTACTACTTTTCGACAATAATTTGATAAAATATTATCATAAAATATTACATTGCCAAAGATTAATTTATAATTTTAAAAACGAATACTGTGAAAATGCTACTTTTAAAACAGTTAATATCGCCTGGTACTGGTACTGTAATGCATTTACAGTAAGAAGTATAATAATAATATATGAATACTCAATTAACAATTATCTTACACATCAATCTTCTTAGCTATTTTTTCTCTATAATTACATTTTTTAATATTCAAAAGTACTAATCTTATGTGAATAAAATAAATGCAAGACCGCTATCAGCAAACAGAGGTTACACTCAAAGTACTTTGCATATTTGTACGCCATGCATTGCAAGGTAGTTCTGGAATTTGAAAACTATTTAGGATACCAGATTAATACTTATGTGAGTGGAAAAACCGAATAATAAGATGAATAATCATAAAGAGTAATTTTTACCAGAGTATATCACAGTTGGCAATATTAAGTCATTTATTCCAATAAATTTTATTGAGAAATTTAAAAGAAAATTATTAAATATTCCTGTTTAGCTATGTATAATAATTTTTTCCGAGATGTATTGTGCAATTAATTCATAAAATTATCTAAGCAATAGTCTAAATAATGGGGTTATTTGATCGTAAAAGTAGACGGAACAAAACCAGATTAATCGTAATGGAATTAATTACCAAATGTTTTTCTTACTTCTACTACTTTTATTGTTTTATCATGAATAGATAATTATATTTATGTAAACGGAATGAATAAGAATAGTTGGTATAAGTAGAAAGTAAATATGTCCCCTATTTTTCTCTATATTAGGAAATTTACAAACAATAACAATGTTTTATTCATATACTCGAAAATTCAATAACGATTATTAGTACTATAATCTCTCTAGTATTCTTGGAATTCATTCAACTAATTATGAATGCAAAATAGAAATAAAGCTAAAAATTGATCTTGCGTGCACAATCGAATTTGCCATCGTTCAGCAAAAATATCGTACCATCATAGTTTGAGTGTATCCAATTCATTCATTTAAATTCCCGAGTAATATGTAAATTTGCCATCCTATAACTACTTCTGTGTGTATAGCGCAGATGGAATTTGCAAGGATACATTCTATTCGCCTCGGGTGAATGAAGCGACAGTCCGTACACCTTTAACGACTGAAAACTGCTTATTACATAAATGACCGCAGTTTGATAAACCGCAGTTCTAAATGTTTCAAAAAAGAAAATATTGATATTAACGTTTGTATTATTATTTCGAAGCAATAATTTAAAGCACTGTTTTGTACAATGGGCTAAGGCAATTTTGCAACTGAAATATTCGCAACTGGATTAGTGGCTCGTGTAGAAATTTTTACCCTTAGTCAAATTATAATTATTTGTACTCGAATTTGCAATTGAAAATAAATAAATATCATTACCAAAGCTAACCTGTTTCTATATTAATTGTTATGATTAATTTAACCAGTTTTAATTTTTCATATGAAATGAAATTAACAAGTTTTTTCATTACAATTTGTGGGTCAGATCGTACAGACAGTGATCGAGATCATTTAAACATTTTATGATACTTGCGAGAAAAAATGATTTATAGATTCGGAAGAAAGAAAGTACTCGTACTTCGCATGTCGTAAATCTGCAATTTCGTCAGAGCATATAATGGAACTTCCATATGGTCGTACAAATCAATCATAACTTTTATTACGAAAGCTAGTCCAATTGTATTTTTTTTTCACTTCATAATTGGAGGATTTTTCTTATTTTAACGTAATTACAGTACTTATATTTTGGCGATCTTTTGTTTTTTTGCTTAATGAGGACATTTCGTTTGGCAAGAATATTATTTCCTTTGTACGCAATTCAAGATAAAGAAGTTTATGAGTGTCCTAATAAATTAGTATATAATTATAAGAACTTGTATAATATACTTAGATAATACATTTTTAATTCAATTCAGTATCCATAATTTTATGTTTTTTTTTTTTTAGACTAAAAGAAGTATTTATTTTAATGTATTACAAGATTTAACCACATGTCTTTCTGTTTCGAAAGAATAGAATCTTTAAAACAAATTATAAAATTAAAAAATGCGAGGTATAATATACTAGAAATAAATAAATTTATCTCTTCGCCTTAAAAAGTTATATGTTTAAAGTACTATGAATTTTAAATGTTCTTTTTTATATTTCGTAACTTAGTACACATTAGAATAAATAGGCAATTGTATTATTCATAAAGAGATAAAAGATTGATTTGCTCTAAAAAGTTTATTTTGTAAATTAGTTGAATTATTCCTGCTATTTTTTTTGTAAGTACTGATGTATTTGCATTATAATCAGGTTTGTGATTATTTGAATATAAAAATTCAATTTGAAATTTTATTACTTCGATGTATTTGTTTAATTGCTAGGTCAGGAGGTCAATTATATAGTTCAATGTAGTAAACGTTTAGCAATAAACATAATGACTAGCATAAGGCTTTAAACGTAGTATGAAAATATAATACAATATCCTTCACTTAAGAACTATTAATAAAAAAAATATGTAAATTCTACGTTTTATTCATTGCCCAGTTAACTTATAGATCATATTTAAGCTTTTATTTTATTATATGTAGTTTTCAGCCTTCATGGTGTCTGACCAATTTCTGACAATAAGTTATTTCCAATAAAAAAATTTTACATTAAGATTCACAGAATAATCGTTTCATTGATTGAATCAAGTAATTAATT
The DNA here is from genome assembly GCA_035583055.1 of Torymus tubicola. Classification (NCBI taxonomy): domain Eukaryota; kingdom Metazoa; phylum Arthropoda; class Insecta; order Hymenoptera; family Torymidae; genus Torymus; species Torymus tubicola. The sequence continues at coordinate 8,831 of JAWWEQ010022317.1, read as the reverse complement.
ACTGTAATCTCATTTTGAATAAGCGCCTAGGGAAATAATTTAGTATAATTCCGGTTTTCAATAGGCAATATTTCTAATTATGGTAACTTTTCATTAATCACATTAATTTTGTTAATAAGTTGCAACAATTATGATATGGAATGATTGTATATGCATTTAATCGCCACTTTCTTATTCTAATAAACGTATAAAGTTTCTTTCTTAGTCCATTAGTATGCTTATGAGTAAACTTTTTTACACGAATTTTTCTTGCTACGCTTTAAACTAATGATGTATATTGTATAAAAAAACATGATAGTGCAAAAAAATATTCTTTTGCTTATAATAATGCACAATTGTAATTTTTTTATGAATAATTGATTAACATTAATAATATCCAATTTTTGTTATAGAAATTATTAGTTGCCCAGTAAAATAGATTATTCCTTAATGGTCTGATTTTTTCTTATAAAAAATTTTTTGCGCAAATATACGGATGAGAATTTTCGTAGAAAGCAGGCTTTTTTCATTGTTTAAATCTACAGTCCAATTAAATTAGTGGTTAATTTTGAATATGTTAATTTCATTCTTAAGCAATAGAAACAGTGTTGAAAGTAATTATTGCAAATCGTTATTTAATACAGCAATCAACGTCTGTGTAAACCAATTTGAACGTTATTTATTCCAAACAATGTTGTATCTTGTATTATCAAATTTTACTGTGAATCATTCACTACCGTCAAAATAATTTGAATACAATAGTTCTTTACTTTCTTGCACATTCTTTTATGTAATCTTACTGTAAAGATTGTTTTCTTTGGAATTTCAATGTCCGATTAAATTTTAAATTTTGCAATAAAAAAAATAAAAAATTTATTATCATTTACAAAATAAAAGTTTGTTTGAATAGAAAAATCTTTTCCGTATACTTTTACGCAAACTAAATCATTCAGCAAGTAAAACAAGATTTAAAAGATAATGAAAATAAATATAATAATATTTAGTATTTTTCAAATATTATTATAGTAACATGAAGTTATATATAACAACAAGCAAGAATAGAATGTTAACAAGTAATTAAAAGATTTATTTTCGTTTATTGCTTTCCATGACTAAGCCTATGAAAGAATGAACCTTACATAAAGAATGCCGTTCGATTCTTATACTGTTTTGATGCCAATGCCTTAATGATGGTTCGATCACTCATTGTTCTACTACAATTTATATTACATATACACACATGAGAGCCTTTGCTCAATGCATAATTATCGTTTAACCGCACGATGCCAATAATACACTTATCGATCCCAATCTCACCTTTCCAGAACACGACTCCGCCGCCGATCACGTCGGACTTCAGCTGCGCTGGTCGACCTATGGGCTTTTACGCGGATGTCGGCACGAAATGCCGCGCGTACCACATGTGCGACGACCACGGCAATCACTTTACGCACTACTGCCCGGAGGACACGGCTTTTCGTCAGGATGCGATGATTTGCGATCATGCCTATCTCGTGGACTGTAGGGCGACAGTGGACAATGTACCCAGGCTGGGCAGTCAGGATGACAGCCATGATGCACCGCCTCAATCATTTGTGGAACCTCGTGGTGAAGGTAGCAATGCTCGTGGGTATGCTAGGTCATTTAGGATTAATCCGGACTCAAAGGGACAGACTGCGTCCAAGTATCCAACCTTCACGTTGAACTCGAGTGTGTTCCTGACGAACCGGAAATCAAACGCGAGGCAGGATAGTTCTGAGACACGGTGAGATTTATCAATCATTTATATTTGTTTTAAAGTATAAATACAAATTTTATGAGTTTAAGTAATTTTAATTTTAAAGTATGTGGAATGCGATATTAGACAGCGAGTTATTGTTTTGCAATTCGTAATTATATAATAGTAGATAATTTTATTATTTAATACTTGGAAATAATTTTCAAATTTCTATGTAGCAAAGAATACTAATAAGTTATACCAACGGTATACGTTCTGATATGATTAATTGCACTCAGGCATGACTTGTGGTATGACTAAGGTATGACTACATAAATTATAATGAATATCATCTTATAAATGCATTTTATACAATGTAGATAGGAATGTACGGATTATAAACATGAAAATTTAGTAACACTACACGATGAAAAATAATTAAATCTTTAATATTACAAACTTGTTCTATGCTTCTACTATCATATATTTTTTACGTATGAAAACTGATACGCTGAATAAAATAGGCTTGCACTACATTGTTATTACAAAGTAGTAACGTAGAATGTGAATATTGAGAGCAATAAAACCAGACTAAAATGAGCAATGATTCATTCATATTTACTGTATACATATATGTATATATATATATATATTATATATTACTATAATCACTGTAATTCTGTAAGTATAACATTTCCTTTCATACTATATAGCTCCCAAGAGAGTGAGTCATCCAGGACTAGAGTAACTCCCAATGACTTCCAAAACGATGCACCTGCGTACCCCTCCCACGAAATTGCGTCCACAAATGCAATACCCACGACTCCGGTACCTGAAATTTCAAAGGAACTTCAGCCACCGATAGAAACATCGACATCTAGAACGTCCAGAGTTTTCTCCAGCTTTGAAGACGACGAGTTCGCTTTTCTAGTGCCACCGCCTGAGAGGGACGACAACGTCTACTTCCAGAAGATTTCTCCAAAGAGCTCCAAAATCGATACCTTCAACTATCACAAGGATTCTTCTCCACATATCAATAATGATAACTTTCATTTCCAAAAGGACTTTTCCGAACCATTCAAGAAGGACAACTTCGACTTCCAGAAAAATTCCGCTAGTTCTTTCAAAAGCGATAGCTTTGATTTTTCAAAAAGCTCCTTCGATTCCTTAAAAACTGACACCATCAATGACAATTTCGAGAAAGCTGAATCCCACGGTACCGTGACCTTCACCCCGCGTACGAAGATGATCCTTGAGATGGTGAAGGCACGAGCGATGGGTCGTGAGTCTAGTGCAGACTTCCCCATCCTTAAACCAGTCAATTTCCTCCAACCGCCGATCTTCAAGTCCGACTTCTCAAATTCTGCAAGCTTCGCTAGGTCTAACTTCAACTTCCGCAACGACGATTACCCATACGTGGAAACTCTTAGGTCTATCCAAAAGAACAAAGTCAGCACTATCTCAGCTTTCAGCAACCCAACCACAAAAGGTCTAACTTCCACGACGGCTATCACGACAATACCGACGACCGAAGCTTCCATCTTTGCCGTGCCCACCAAGCCATTGAACTCTGCCGGAGAAGTCGAGCACGATCCATACTATCCGCGAACGCCATCGACCACCGAAGCTTATTATACGCCCAGGCATCAGACGGACAAGTCGAGAAAGCCTTACTTCACGACGACGCGGAAGCCGCAGACGAGCAGCCAGGCCAAGTTCGAGATTCCCGCTGTGCTGCCCGATTTGAACAGCCTCGAAGATTTGCTGGATCGCAGGAAGTTCTTCTTCATACCGAAAGTCAAATCGACGTAATGGAAGATCGATGCGGTTCGTTGACGTCGGTGAAACGTTAAATATGTGGAAAGTTTGAAGTAAGTAACGAGCGGTAGAAGTAACGAGCTGCTGGAATGGTGCCTGCTGATTGGAATCAGTATATATATAGTGAGTAACTGTTAATTGATGTAGATTTGGTTTACCGAAAATGTTATTCTTTGATCGATTGTTTCTTTAGGTTCTTAAGTGCAGGATAATCAAACAAAATTTTTAAAATCAATATTGAAATTTTAGCAAAAAAATATTTATTTTTACAGTATCAGAATGTTTTCATAATAGATGTTTAATAGTTGTTCTAATAACATTTCTATTATTAAAAACTTAATCATTATATAATTAAAATTAAATGTTTAAAGTTTATTGCTATAATAATATTTCGAAAGTTATTATTATTTATAATATTCTACGATGAAAATCTTTTTATACATTTCATATTATTTCCCAATCGCATAAGAAAATCTACGAATAGTATTATAAATAAAAAATAAATAAATTATTACTGTTTTAAATTACATATTCGGTTAGATTTTATTTTGTTAGTACTTTGATTTTATGATTTGTTATTTTTCCGTTACTTACAAAAATATAGATAATAATATTTGTACAATAGAAATAAGAGAGAAATATCAAAACAAAAATCATCTGATTATAAATTCTATGAAGAATACAGAGATTCTTTGTGCCAAGATGTATTCACGTTCCTAATGTAAAAGTTAATTTTACAAACGTGAATAATATTTTTATTAATCCATTGACGAATATAATTTATTAGTTTTAGTAGTAATAATGACGACATTGTTAAAAAAATTTAACAGTAGACATGTGCTACTGCATGTGTTACAAAACTTTTGTATTTTTGTACAAAAATATTTATAGTGCTTAATGAGCAATGTATGCATGCCACAAGTACTTCTATAAGTTCACTGTGAATATTATATACAACACCTAATACTACAATTTTGTAATAAATAAAGATGTTCCCTAAATAATATTTTTGTACAAAAGTAAGAAACTGACGATCTATATAAAATACGTATTTAATCGTGTGCATTTTCCAATACATAGTGTAACAATAAGATAAAAAATAATTTATGTACAAAAAATAAAACTAACTCAAAACTATAGATTTTGTATATAACACTTTGTACTTTTAATAAAATCGAATAAATAAATTCTGTACACAAAAAAATACAACAGCGCTCTCGACTTTTCTCGTTACCCTTTCCCGTACATTTCCAATTGCCATTGAACAAAGCTACGATCACAAAACAATTGTATATCTAACATTCAGTAAGTATTAGTTTTATTCAACCACAAACAAAATATTAATGGGCTTGTATATAATACAAACAAGGCTCAGGCTTTTAAAAAACTGTCATCTAGCGAAAGGCCGCTTTGTTGGGTCAAATGTCAAGGGCGATGAATTGAAAAATAGCGACTTCAACATTTATAGATATCGAAAATAATGAAGTTGCATCAACGCAAGGTTCTCATTGTCTGAGGTTGGATATGCGGCCACCCACTTATTCAGTCGTAAGAGGACATCGCGTTGTGTTTTTGTCGGCGTTTCTTTCGTTTCCTGCAACACGAAACGACACATTGATTCATCAAGATCGATGGGAAAATTAGTAGGGTAAATATATGCATGCGATGCAAATTGATTTGAAATAATGGTAATTTTTAAACTCTCCTGGCTGTCAAAATTATATTTGAAAATTTATTTCTGCTCGCACTATTAAGTTTTTGACATAATTATGCAAGATTACTTTATCTCAAAAGTTACTGTAAAATTGTATTGATAAATCAAAAACTAAAGCATCTACAACATTTTTTATAAATATGACTCTAAAAACATGAAAGTTAAAAAAGTATGATTGTCAATTCCTTTTTTTAATTATTTTTATTATAAATTAATATTAATATAATATAATTGATTTTATATTTAACAATCCAATAATTAATTGTCTTTGGAATCACCGTTTCATCTACAATATACTGACAATAACTGATCAAATTAATTGAATTAATTTTTAGATATATAACAAATTAGAAATACGTACCTATTATATTTATATAATAATAATTAAATTGCTGTCATGTATCCATAGTCAAGAAGCTGTGATGTATAAATAGACAAGAAAACATAACTACACGTTGAATTAATTAACATATTCAAATAATTTATATTACATTGATGTAAATTCTCCTTGTAGGGGAATTTACATCAATTTACTTATAAAAGAATATGAAGATGGAAGTCAGTAGTTGAAATCTGACTTTTAGCTTCGCTTCATTATATATATTCAAGTTTGATATACGCGAGCGTAACCTTAACCTGAATTTATGATTATAAATATTAAAAAAATTAATGGATTTTTTTATTGAATTCCGGTATATAGGAGCATCACTATTGTTTATGGCATACTAACCACTTTTATGGAAGAAAATGATTATGGTCAATTAAAGTACGAAAGTAAGTACGATCGACCTCCACTGGCATCACTGCTACTTTTTTCATCTATTTGTTTCGTTAGTTCCTTGATAATTTTATCTTTCTCTCGGCATTCATCTTCTAGATCTTGAATATACATTTTGACTTCTGTAATGCAATATAATAACAGATTTCCTTGTGAAATTCAAAACATTTTAAAGTTTGAGTTTTTATTGTAAGTCATGTACAGATAGATTTAAAATAATGACAACAGTGATAAATCATCAATTCATCACAAAGCAATCAAGCGTGTTTTTTATAATTATTATTGTACAGTTAACTTCTTTTTTGTTGTAATTCTAAAATTTAAAGAAGTACATACGTGTTGTAAAGTAGACTCATAATTTAATATTTAGAACTTATAGTTATTTTTAAAATTTCTGAAGGCATATTTTTTAATTGATACAATTGATTATTAATTAGAAAAAAAAATCCAACGAATGTTCATACTTAAATATGCGTTAAAATTTTGAAAAGATATCAGAAATGACAAGATGCGAAAATAGTTTTAGATGTTTAACGGTTGTTCGCTCGTTAATCATTATGCAATAGGTCGATGTTTAGAAATAAATTAGCAATTAATTCATAAATCTCAACATTTCAAAAAAATTTAAATTCTATGAATTTTATTCACGTAAATATTGTTTTTTAATTCAAGTCAATCATTTAACGCTAACATTACTGTGATACTGCCACCGTGAACAAAATTATATAATTTCGCGAGGTAGAATAAATAGAATTTTCTCCGTAATCTGGATAAACATGTTAGTATTACGTACGGTATAACGTCAATTGATAATTTTGATCCGTAATACTACGCATGTAATATGCATTCCATGCAACTTATTTATGTATTATAATTTACTAAATATATATACTTATTTTATTATGAATTTCGAAATAATTTCTCTATTTCCTAATTGCTTTATATTTATGTAAATTTTCAGCAAGTGTCTAATAAATAGAATATTATTTCTATCTAGTAGTTTAAAATTATGTACACATAAGGTAACTTTTATCATTGATATGTATTAATAAGAAAAAAGTGAATGCTTTTTTTTGAACTACTTGGCATTACTATTCTCAAATCGTCACTTTCGAACAAATGTCAATCGATAAAACCTTTCGAACCTGCGTAAGGTATCACACAGTTTTCTCGTCCGCCGCTAACTGTGTCCGCTTTGTCTGCTGTTACCTCTATCGTTGTCGTCGTCGGCTCCGGTATCTCCTTGCCACAGTTCTCGCAGTGACAGTGGGACCTGGTGCACAAAAAGAGAGCATACACGTATACATAAACACTCGAGTATAACGCTTGAGTTTATTACGGGAGGGCTTATGTAAGAAGAGTGCAGCTAATTCGTGTGCATACAACGTGAATTTTCGAGCAAAGCGCGTGGTTTATATGGAATTGGTGAAAAAAGGTGGAGCGCGACTTGTTTAGTTGCTATGTATACATGTTGACGGAGATTGTGTGGACACGCAGCTATTTGACTTTTTTTTGCGTTGGTCGTTTGAAAGTACGGTTTAGAGGGCTTAAGCGCGTACATGTGACTTTCTTTGTTCGTTCAGTGCACGCTTTTCATAAATATACAAAATTTTTGTACAACAGTAATGACTGATATACGCACTCGAGACTGTAAGGAATGTGTATTTTACAAAACTAAATTGTTTTTAAAATCATGTTGTAAAAAAACTTTTTTTTACTTCTATTAAGGTTTACTTTACTTCTATTAAGGTTTTTTTTCACGTTTGCATGTTACTATTAAGTCAATTTCTAAAAAATAAAATCTGCTTTCTGCTTTTTCTTTGGCTTAAAATTATTATATTTTATTGTTAATATATTAAAGCTGTATTGCTAAAAAATCTAGTTTAATATTTTAAAGCACCAACTACTTAAATTATTCTTTTGTCGCAAAATTTACCAAAAGCTTCAACATTAAAATGCAAAAATGTTTGCATTCCGTTCAGAGTGAAATATTTTATAATCTTAACATCGCATCGCATCAATATTCCTCTACACATCCCATTGCTTACTTGTACATCTCCTATAAGAGGACGCAAATTTTCAATTACCTCACGCGACGCTTATTATACGCTATTTAATTTATGCGAAAAAATGTCGCAACCGTTCAATTAAATCTCGCGATTCTGAAAACTTTCCTTCTGAATTTCGAAAAAAGCTGTGGCTACTATATATATATACGCGTACTCCCCGTCTGGCAAAAGTATAAAATAAGCGGCTTTGCACTGTGCGAAAGTGCCTGCGAAATCCAAAAATTTGCATAAACGCGCTCGCGCTCAACTGTGTAGTATACACACACACACACATATATATATATATACGAAAACAGACATCCTCGCATATTTCGCAAGCACGAGGCGCGCTTCGTTTATCTACGTAGAATCCCCTCGCCGCACTTAATGACACGCAGCTCTTGGCATGGGAGAGAATTAATTGTCTTCACGCTGGCTAATGAACAAAGGCAAATTGTGTATGCGGCTATGTATGTATATAGGTATTCACCTTCGTAGGTACTTGTCCTTCGTGTAGGGCGGGTCCATCGCGTCGCCGCATCCGCAAGGACAGGAGGCCGCGGTGGGCTGCTGCTGCTGCTGACCGCAAACGTCGAGCTGATGATGATTATGCGCCAACGTCGTGGTTACGTAAGTAAGGCTCGAAAATACATTTTACGAGTAAAATGATGCGTGTGTGCAAGCATGTGTATGTGTGTTTGAGAAAGAGAGAGAGAGAGAGAGAGAGAGAGAGAGAGAGAGAGAGAGAGAGAGAGAGAGAGAGAGAGAGAGAGAGAG
>JAWWEQ010022276.1:0-28459 GCA_035583055.1 Torymus tubicola | reverse complement strand
TATATATATATATACACACACAATAACCGAAATTTCTCCTCTCCATACCCCTTTTCGTATATACAACCGAAAACTCAAAGCTCGCATGATACGAGCGCCTCATCGAAATTAGTAATTTTTCCGCATTACTCTGTGTGATGTCACTCGTCGTCCTGGTGGTATAGCGGCCCTAAGGGATAGAGTATGCGAGCTTGCGCGTATATATAGTCATATAGTATATATAGTGTATATAGTCTCTAATGTCGCACGGCGGCAGGACTCGAGAGATAAAAAGGACGCGCGCAAGGGGTGTATATATATATAAAAAGAGAGAGAGAGAGAGAGAGAGAGAGGGAAAAGGAGGAAAAAAGACGAAAGATATACAAAGAGGGGGAGGTGGGAGGTATAGAGAGGGTGCCTTGAGATTTTCAGTTTAATGCGTCACAGGACGTCCTCCTCCTGGGCTTGGTTGGAGCGTCGTTCTCTCTCTCTCTCTCGTCCTTCTCTCTCTCTCTCTCTATACCTATATACACACACACGAGCGCGTACCACCCTCTCTGTCACTCTATCTCTCTCTCTCTCTCTCTACGTCCCACCCTCGTGCCGCCGTCTCAGTCTGTCGCGCGCGCGCGCGTGCCCGTGCCTCGCGCGTTGCAAAACTACTGTCCTACCGTCAAATCACCAAAATATTCCTATTATATCCCTATCCACGTATCCCTACAATTTCATCCTACAACTACCTTAACCATTCACTTCTTCAACTATCCAGAGATGTACTTTAAATTTACAACCAATCGTAATACCAAAAAAACCATCCACACAGTTGTCAGTACGGACGAAACATTTCCATGACGCTCGCTCGCTCTCTCTGGTATATACTGAAGCAGGCAGCGCGAGAGAGAGAGAGAGAGAGAGAGCGCACACCGCTCGCGCAAACACCGCCGCCGGGAAAGCGTTTGACCGCGTCCCCGTGGCTTTCCCAGTCTCTCAACTTGCTCTAGTCAACCTTTAGGCCCATTCCCTTAGCATTCTAACCATCTAGCTGACCCAAAGATGCCCAATGCGTGTACGTCAAGTCTCCTCTGTGGCTAGTATAGCCGCGGGACTAGCTTTCCCATTGGGGAACTGGACATTTCTTCTGCAGGCGCCGCGGCAGTGGTACGTGGTGGTGCCGCACGAGAGAGAGAGAGAGAGAGAGGGAGTGAGGGTAGGTTGGTATATATATATATATATATATATATAGGAGGGAGGAAGAGAGAGAGAGAGAGAGAACGTGCGATGGCTTATGGTACACCTATATCTGGGATTAAAGGGGATATCTCGAGGTCCGTGCCGGGCCGTGTGTACGCCGCCCTGCGCCGGCACCCGAAATAAAGGGGATGCAGCGTTATTAAACTCCCGCCGCCGTCGCCGGCGGCAGCGACGCGCACACACATATATATATATATACACCCCCTCATCCTTTCTCCATTTCTCTTCTTTCTCCCTCCGCTTGCTATATAGCGCTATATAGAGTGTATATATATAGGTATATAGATGGGAAGAGGGAGGTTTTTTTGCTCCCCATCGTGTCTTTCTCTCTCTCGCTCGCGCACTCGCTCTCTCGCTCTCGGCCCGTTTGTCTTTTTCCGCGTCGCTCCGTCTCTGTCTGGCCCGCACGCGCCCAACTCTTTCCCTCGCTCCCGCCCACGCGCGCGGAAAAAGCGGCGCGCGCGTGCCGCGTCAAATCCACCTCTTTCTCTCTCTCTCTCTCTCTCTCTTCCTTCTTTTTTCCCTTCTCCTCCCCCCCGTAGAACTCGCGTGTGCATCCTTTTTGCTTTCTTTTTCTGTTTTCTCTCTCGCTTGCTCTCGCGTGCTTCTCGTTTTTTTCCTCTACACACTCTTTTCCTCTTCCTTTTTTTTCCTCCCCCCGGCGTAGTTTTGTTTGTTTCCGCGCGTGCGTTGGTTCTCTCTCGCTCGCTCGTCGTCGTCGTCGTCGCACTTTTTTTTCTATCTCACTCTCTATCGCGTGCACGCCGGTAAAACCCGCGAAAATCGCACGTTTTTTTTTCCTCGCACTCTCACTCACTCCTCCATTGGGGGGGGGGGGGGGGATCTGCATGGTGTGTGCATGCGGTATGTGTGTGTATACACACGCGCGTGGTCGGATCACGAATCTTTCGGCAACGGGCCGTTGCCGCTTGTGCTTTTTTTTCTGCGGATCGCGTCCGCCCGCGCTTTTTATTACTCATCTTGATTGTGCGTTCGATGTAGCGGAATTCGTTTGATTTCCCTCCCTCTTTTATAGGCGGATGGTTGACAGAGAGGTATATAGCAGCGCGTAGCTGGGAGATTTTTTTTTTACGGGAGCGAGAGGGAAAGAGAGAGAGAGCAAACGGTGCATTTCGATAAGAACCGGCGAATATGGCGAGAAAAGAACTGTTGATCGCCCGATGAGCGATGCACATATGATGCGTTTATCTCGTTATGGATTGTATATAGAGATTATGAGAGATTTGAGTTGAAATATTTTAGTTTAAAAATATGTATATATCTGAAATGTTTAATAATTATTTTAGTTATATACTACTTAATTATATAGATATATATATATATTTTCTATGTAGCTTTGTTGAACTAAAAAACCGTTCTCTCGCCAACTCATTAACTGTATCATTTTGCGATTAAAATTTTTAAGAACAAAATTAACTTAAATTACCAATTTCTTTTATTTTTAAAAACAATGATTTTAGTGGAAAATATAAATGCTATATTATTAAAATAACAAATAAAATAAAGTGAGATTTTAAGAACTATAATTACAGGAAAAGTTAATATTGAAAGTGCTTTGTAATAAAAAAAATTGTACGACTACATATAACGGTCAAAGCATTTTAACGTTCGAACATTTTCATAGACGCTATCCATATTTCAACATTGAATGTAAATAATAATTTTTTTTTTGCAGGGAAAAAACATTTCACTATAGATAGATATGATTTTTATTGAATGCAGTTTTTATTAATCAACGATTTTTGTAACAATGTGTATAAGAAATCTACAGACTTAACTTACAAATTAATAAATACATTAATTTACGTTTGAACTCTACGTCCTTCTTAGATATCATTAAGTGGTCTTTTTTTACGTATTTAAAATTGATTTATTTCACTAACGTTTGTAGTTAAAAAATTAATTCTAAAAAAAAGATAAGCGATTGTCGTTTTTAATATGCCAAAAATACTGTTTATTATTTACTTGTTTTAAATATTCCGTTTCAATCAAAATATTTTTGTTTCATTGCATTATAAAATATGCTTAAAACAACATGAATAAAAACGTGAATACAATAGGCAACATGAATTTCAATTTAGGAGCTGAGTTGTGTTGTTAAATTTATCTGTATTATATAGCGATGTATTTTATAAACGATATTTTTGATACATTAGTAATATAAAGCCGAGTTTAAACAATATAAGCTTATCTTCTTTTAAAAGTATGAACAAAATTTTCAAAATATCACTGTAATTGATTAACATTGTTTTGTAGAGTTCCACTTTAAAATTAATTGACCTTTGTACATTCACGAAGACTTGAATAAAGTTGTATTCGGAAGAAATCACAATTAACGAAGAATCCGACGAAGTACATTTTTCTACTTCTAAGAAAAAAAACAAAGCTAGAAAAATGCATTCACTAACAAATAATAGCAATTCGACGAATCTATTATTATGCAATTCGAAATACATAAAATCTATCGTATCCATAACCCATTCTAATACTTGCTTTCTATTTCTATTTTTTTCGGAGGAAAAAAAACGAAAAGAATTCGACTGCCTCGTTCGCACACGAACCAAAAAAAATCAGCTATCGTACGTGCATTCCGCACTCGGAATCTATGCTCATATATTCATACTCGAGTAAGGTCATTCGTGGCAACGCCGAAAAAAAAAGGGCAACGAAGTTTCGACGCTACGGCTCTTTAATCAAGACCGAACAATGTTGCGATACACCTCTTTTTTTTTTTACTCCTAACCGAAAAAGTATGGCCGAAATTTTTCACATTTTTTGTCCAAACCAGACGCAAATACCTCCGGCTCTTGGTTAGCATACGTGTGTGTATGTGTTTGTCTGTGGCGAACTTTTGTATACGCAGATAAGGACGGACGATGATGGAATGTAACACGCATTTTTTTTTCTTTCCCTTGAAGAATAACAGCGAATATTGTTTTCCCGATGTGTACAAGATTTAACTGTGAATTCCAGACAATATTTAAAAATACTTTCTGCGAAACAGGCACTAAGTGAGTATAGGCGAATAGCGCGATGAACTTTTGATTATTTTCCCGATAATTGAATTTGATTAGAACAAAAAAAAAGAATAATAATAAACTTAAAATGGCAATGTCGCTGTAGCCTCGAAAAATAAAATTTTTAGATATCTGCTCGTTCAATATCACACCAGCCAAACGGTCTTATAATACATTTTTTAGCAAATTTTTAATATCCGTCCTGCTTTCAAAGTAATTTTTGAGCTTTTTAGCGCAAATACATAAGCTGGTATTCGTAATAATAATTAATAAATAATTACATTAGGATTAAATTTCCAGTAAATCAAGTTAAAATTATTATATACCACTCTTCTACTTGCCATTGCAAATAACTTTCTTTCATTTTCACAGATATATACAAGATAATAATTAAATACAAGAGCGCCGTTCAATAATCCATTAGCTTTCGTAAAAAATATCAAAAAAAACTTTTCAATCCTGAAAGTATCATTGTCGACGTTAATATTGTGATTCGTTACAAACAAAAATATAATTTGTCACAATGATATTTATCGATATTAGCAACCACTGCTTTCTGGCACTATTGAAAAATAATATTCATAGTAATTTCATATACAACTATTGACTTGATATTCAACAGCAAATTCAATAATTCACGACAATTTGACTCCACAATCAAAGCAAATTACATTTTGAACATAATTTACCTTACGTTACAGTATTGCAACGTAACTAAATTCTATTGACAAAATTATCGAAGACACAAAGTTTACAGCTTAAAATATATCGAAATTACTTAAAAAATTATTTTTCTCCGTGCGCACTCATCAACATATCGCATCAATTCACATCTTTTTTTCTCAGCTCTCGTATAATAATAAATACTTTTTCCTCCCATACGCATAAATTACCATGCAATAGATTTTTACAGCCGCAAAAAGAAACTCGTCAAAGTCGCATTAAAAATACACTCGTTTGGTTTTTTTTTTTAATCTATATTTTGTGCTTTTTTGCTCATTTGTACGCAGAACAAAAACATTCAGCTGGAAAAATTCTGCACACCTCACGTACGTTTCAACGCTCCGAGATATCTATATACACACTCGTAATACATTAGCAATGTTTCTTTCATATATAAATTATGTAAATATATTTATGTATATATAAGTTAAACTTCAATCTCTATGTACATTATCATATCGTGTTAAAGGTGTACAGACAACGATACACGTACACGTGACACATCGCCGTTAACCTCTACACACGACGGAAGCCTACGCGCGACGGGTTGCCTAGACGCAGGAGGCACTCGCCTTTGCCCTCATATACAAGCGCTTCGAAAAATAAGCATCTTTTGTACAGATTATTTCTTTTTTTCACCCATATATATAATATATATATGGTATATAATTAAAGGCACATGTGATCATCAGCTTCTTAAAAGTAATAAAACTACGTATAGCTCGTAAGAAGACTCTCTTCATTTCTCTACCGCAGTTATCGAACGGCAATATTACAATTGTATATTATGTATATAAATAACAACAAAGAAGACACCCTTCCACTTTAAAATCTCCCTTGACCCAAAACAATTCGATAACCACGGCAACCAATGCACATTTAAGTATCGCAGTATAATCACTCCTACACCTCTTCAAAAAACCACACACACACATACACATACTCTTCAGCACCTTTCCTCTTCTCACGCGGTCCACGTCGTCGGCATATCACCCATTTCTCTGCTATCAGGCACCTCGACATTACTACTATTACTCAGTAATTTCTTCACACTCTGATGTCGTTTATTCGCATTCGCGTAACCAGTCAATGGCCCATTAGGTGTCATCCCAACAACTCCATCGACTGCCGACAACGACATACTACTCGCAGCATTTCTGAATCCTTTGCATAGTACCCTCACGACGAAGACAGCAAATCCAACGCCAAGTGCAGCACCAACGGCAACGTCCCACCAATGATGACGATTGTCAGTGATACGTGATAGTGAACAGCCGGCGCCCCAAAGGATGGCTAGACATTGTAACCAAGGTTTCACCAGGATCAACACCAGACGGTCCGGTATGCGACTTTGCAGGTACCACTGTGGAGAATTGTCAGAGAAGGCGGTGGTAAGGCACGTGTGTATGTGTTGTTCCCCCCCCCCCCCCCCTCCGCCGTCGATGGCGAACCAAGGGGGGAAAACGCAAGCACGCGCGCGCGCGCGCACACATCCGCGTACAGGGAGAGATAAGTCTCGTGAGATACATGTTGGTATGTATAGGTATATGTATATGCAAAGGAGAGGGAGAGAGAGAGAGAGAGAGAGAGATGAGCTTGCGGTACAGAGAGCAGGGTGTGTACATGGAAATGAAGGCAGAGGGATTGCGGTTGCCGGGTGGTCTGTGCGCCTGCCCGCTATACGTGGTATATATGTATAGTGCTGCCTGCGACTTCGATGTGGTGGGGTTCTATATGTGTATATGCTTGGAGATGACTTTGGAGTTTCTTGTTTTTTTTTGTAGGAGACGTGTGGTATAATGATAAGTGGGAGAATATTCTAGTGTTGTTATGGTTAAACAGAGTTTCGTTGGAGAAAATATTTTTAGTACAGAGGTATTGTGGGATATATAAGAGTAACAATGACTTTAAAGTATTTAAAAATTTCGTTGCGTGCTAAGATAAACAATCTCGCAGAGACCGATAAATTAAATTGATATACAGTGCGGCTATATATATGAATTCGTTGATTTAGATTTTTCTAAAGAAAACAACACGGAATAAAGGTATAATAGATTAAATTATTGAATTTAAAATTCACTCGAACCTCTGTTAGTGAAGAATGATTCGATGAATGAAACTGATAACTGTAAATCAAATCAAAAGAGAAATGCGGGGGCTGACTTGGACTTTTGAAGCCGAGGCACGGGAAATAGGTATTGTATGGTCTATACTAACGTATACACACATAACATGGAACAATTGCTTTGAAGGATTTACGATTATGCATTCACGAGTGGTAGTAGTGGTGGTGGTGGTGGTGGTCTGTTTAAAAATGCATTTGAAATTATACTCACAACTAAAAACGTCGCTGTGAACACAGAGAGCGCCGAGTGGCCAGACGGAAAGGACTTGTCCGAGTCGTTGACGTAAAACCACGGCAATTCCGTGTTCGTGCATGTGTACAATCTTCTATACCTGGAATATTAATGTGAAATGTTTAGTTGTTTATTTTCCAAACAACGCGCGTATATAATATACGATGAAACGGGTAAATGTAACATATATGTATATAAACATGCACATTGTAGCAATACTTTATTTATTACTCGCGAGGTGCAACGAAAACAACATCAGATCGTATGTTGAAACGGTTCTAAGAAATTTCTTTTTCGTTATTGCAAATTTATTTGACTGTAAATATTTGATTCTCGCGTCGTCGCTTCGTATCTTTATAAATATATACATATATTAACGTATAACTGCGATACCCTACCACCAAGCTTAAAAACGTATACATTTTCGTAAGAATATCTCTTGACCCCCTGCTATAGGAAATTTTTTCAAACAAATCTCAACAGAATGTTACCGTGTATACGCGGCCCTCAGAGAGGCTCTAAAAATAAAAGCACACACACAAAAAAGGGTTTCATAATTGTAATAGTATACATATATATATATACGTACTCGTTGGTGCAGTTAGCGATCTCCTTAGGTCTGCAGCTGTCGATGAAGTGGGGCCTTGGCTCGCCGACGACGACTTTCATTACCTCGACGATAAACAGCATGTACCACCAGCCGAGGGTATAGTAACCGTACCATTGCCAGAACTGACGACTCCGCGAGCTCGAGCCACATTCCAAGCTTTTGTAACTGTCCGGACTGTAACACGACCATTCCGTCGCCCAGATCTGGGAAAGAAGCGTGATCAGAGGGTTTTTTTTAGTTTGGATTGATTTAAGGGAATGATGAAATATGGTTGTTGTAATGTTTGAGGATAAGTGTAGTTTAAATGATTATTTTGTATAAGAAGAAAAGAAACGCAGGAATTATAATTTTATTGTGATGATTAAACTTTCAATGTTAGTGTTTATAGTTGTTATAAAATAATGGTGTAACATGTTCTGATTATATATGCAGGACCGATTTGAAATTTAAAAAAAAATTATTTAATGCAAAAAAAGTCTATATATAGTACAATTTTTTATATTTTCGTCTGTATCACATTGATTTTTCTTCAAGTAAATAAATATAACGTACAAATTCGCGATAATTTGTTTATATTTATTCTGTATTCCAAATAATAAGTAATGTGTTTGCAAATTATAGAAAATGATACTTAAAAAGTAGGTTTATTATAGCTAACAGTAACTTTCAAGAACAATTCATTGTTCTTGAAGTTATTCACTGTTTATCGCAACTAAAGAATTAACTGAGTAAGTATAATAATTGATAAACATTGGAAAAGAATAACTTTTAAAAAATGTCAAGTATTTAAAAACAACTGTAATTCAACTTTATCTTTATATTATTAAAAAAACTTCATTGTTGCTTCAAATATTAAATGTAAGCGTTCATGACGAATTTCCGTAAACATTTCTAACATTTCTCTCTACGGCACATTTTCCGCGAAGAATCAGATACACTAGAAAAAAATATTGCCATACGAAAAAAATAAAAGAAGCACAGTGCAGATAAGAAGAAATTTATTGAACTTACCACGAGCGCGGGTATTACTATGGTGGTGATCAGCAATGCGGCCGTCGACACCGAATCTCCCGTGAATTTGAACGAGATTTTTGGATCGTTGCAGTAGAAACCGACTTGCTGATTCGGTATGAAACCCAGCTCACCAAATAGCATTATAATCGCCACTGAGGGAAAAAAATATATGATTTACTAGTTAGTAATGCCAATTATGTAAATTATAAGTGTACACATTTGGCAATTAATTGATTTTAAATGGTGATATGAGACACAGTCTGCGAATCGTTTAGCACGCAGTCTATGTTTAAGTCTTTTTAAAAATGAAAAAAAAACTAAGTAGCTTAAGGCGTGGAAATCGCATAATAATTCTTCTAAATGATGAAGGAAGAAAAAAAATTTGATTTTAAATATAACGTATGTATTCAGATCAGAAAATCCATATTGCATTGTGCTTTATTATGCGTATGTGTGCATATGATACGCACGATACTACAGGGTACATATAACGAAACAAAACGGCTTCGATTTGCGCCAACCGCCAATTCACTCGTCCCCGCTTTTGACCATAATCTACCCATTATGTAAAGCTCAAATTAATTATACCATAAAAGAACTCGTTTTCTCCGTCAATCGGATTACAGGCAAACTCGTTTTTATGTAATAGTTGCAATTGAACAAAAATTATCCAATCTTTGCATAATCTATGTTTACAGGTAAAACGAAAATTATAAGAAAATTAAGCCTCGTCGTGTATACACGTTTATTCCTATCGTATTTCTGTATATATATGGGATTTCTAATAAACAAGCTTTAATAATATGTAAATTCAGCTTCGTAAAATTTTGCAGTATCGCGCGCGTTTCCATATAGAATGTCGTTGTTCATTTGCATTTCCAGTGAGTTTTACCCCGAAGAATTTCAGTGTATATATTTTGTTGAAAAAAATATTTATGTGACAATTTTTCAGAACTTCAAAGTGATCGTATAAACGAATGTACCGTATTATATACTTGTAAAGTGAAATAGGCGTTTAATAAAATTTAATTTCGACTGTCAAACCAAGAAACCGTTAAGTAATTTTCAAAATATAAATAACGTTCCCTTTCAATTTTCTTTTAATGTCGCATGTCAAAAGCTAAATCTCCGTCATTTATCTCAATAATCAGTATACTTTTACACAATCCATTTAAAAACGACTTACTCTTAAGCGCACCTAAACCCGTAAATTAGACACACACACACGTCTTCAACGCAAACGACAACCATCATCACAGCCTAATCTGAAAATTTTCTCCTTCATTACACTAATTAATTACAGCTATCAGCTACAAACGGTCATCATCCGCGCGTGCCTCTTGGACCCATTAACTGGTAGAGAAAATCTCTTTCAAACGTCCTCACGCATATATACACATATACGCGCGGTTATAAATTTTTCCCGCAATGCACATAATATATACACTCGACGACTTGTAATATCGCATAACTTTAGCTTATTACACGCTTATTTATTCGCGTATTATTGTCGCACTCGTCTTGCTATATACGCGAGAGGAGGAGGAGGACAACAGTTGGCGATAAAGTATCACGTTTCGGAATATATACGCGCGTGCGCAACGTGATGTATCGCTTTAGCTATAACCGCGAAACCGAGGAGAGTGCGTTAGAAAATCTTCACCAACTCTGACCGGTAATTGAAGAAAAAAAAAGATTCCTATGTATACGTATACAAGGTACATAATATATTAGATATAGCCTTGGTTGTTGCGCGACAACTAAGCGTGGAAAAATTTGCGCCAGTAATATTTCAAAAACTTTCAGAGAGGGGAAGAGGTTGGTAACCGAAGGGGGATATCACACGCTAAAGTTACATACCCATTGCCGGTAGTAAAATGGTAATTATGGAAGTTTTTGAAACATCCGCATGTGTGTATGTGTGGGACGTTTATATTTATAACTTCGGTCTCCGAAGATGAAGAGTAACGCGTGGAAATTTGAAAACTGAATTGTATATATATATAGAGTCTAGGAAGTGTTGACGACGAGCGAGAAAAGAGAACAATTGTATGTAATGGCTATACTTAACATAGAGATTTACGGCGAGAGTTGTGACCGTGAAATTGCGAGAGCACATACTTAGACGAAAAAAAGTGATAAATTTTTCTATCAAAACATACCCGCGTCGTCAATTTTATCAGAGTGAGAAAAACAGTTTAATTGTGCGTAAGCCACACACACACATACATTATATGTATATATGTAAACAGCCTAAAACAGTTCCCGCGCATATCTTGATAATGATCGTGGACGCAAAATAATATATATCTATCTCGACCTCTATATGAATGATCGAGCATCTGCTTTTTAATTTCAAATATTGATATAACTTTTGTTCCTCTAAAAAAACTGTAGATAAGTTTGTGTCTCTGCTGTTATATTCATAATTGCGACATCGTATTATTTACAGAAATATTCGATGCTTAAGCATTTCCCTTGCACGTGGTGTGTTATTTACATCTTCACATTCTTATCCAACCGAATGATTTATTAAAAATACCGCATAATCGTTCAACAAACCAACAAAAAAGAAAAAAAAACTTGTCGCCGCTCGCCACAACGCGTTTCTACTCAATACCTGGAATATAAAAGACACAACCGTTCACACTGCTAAAAAGCTCGTTCCGCGCGTCACCATAAACCTTTCAAATTCCTCAGTTCGCAACAATGCCTCATTTCACCTTTTATTTATTTTTTTTCTCTCTCTCTTCTTACCTTCCCACCGTCACTATAACGACAATAACCAATTTAAAATTTCCACACCACACATATATATATATATTTTTACGCAACCCTCACAAGCATATTATATATACATAAACTTACCGAGTATGGCGATGAAGAAGTTCGCGGAGAACCTCCATGGTACCCTTGTCCTACACACCGTCATGACTTCTCTCAGCTCTTCACTTTTCTCATGGATCTTACAGGATTCCTCCTGGATCTTCTTAGCTGACGATAACCGTGGCGTGCTGCTACCGTCGAGTGTATCTCGTGTCCCAGTAACACCTGTCGTCGCTGTCGCTGTCGTTGTCCTCTGTTGATGCTTCTGTGGAAGACCAAGAAGTTATAATACGTTTATATGAGAAGATAAAGTAGGCGTGTGTGTGTATGTATATATGTATATACATATATACACAAGTATAACATAGTCCGTAACGGTAGGGGGGGAGACAACGACAAAGAAGAGCGCCGACGCGCGAGAGCGCGCGTATATATAATATATAGCGAGAACAGACACACGCGCGGGAAATTTGAATATATCGGTCGGAGTTTTAGTGCTGTTTTATGAGCCGCGAGATTTTGAGAGAGAGAGGAGTGAAAGCAACGCGCATCGCATATATACGATGGACCGAGAGAGTGGGTAGAAGAGGTGCTGTGTGTGACATTTTCACTCTTTTGTCATGCTGATTAGTTCATATGTGGTTATAGGTATGTATGTGGGTTGATTGTTTGTATATATGTATATGTTTTTATGGCGAGGTAGTGCATTAATGAACAGTGAAAGGAGGATTGCTGTAACTGTTGTTTAATTGCTCTGAGAAAAATCATTATTAGGTGTTTTTTTATGATTACGCCCTCGACCGTTAATGTCACTATTCGGTCTATTATAATTAAATAAAAAAAATAGCTGCATTGAAGTCACGTGATTTTTCCTTTGTGGTACTGATATTTTAAGCTACTAAAGTGGGTATTGTGTATAGTTTTATTTCATCCACCGCATAGAGAAATTCCGGAGAATTAACTATAGCAGTTCGCGGAATCGCGCATCCGAAATAAATTTCAAATGGGTGGCTCTCTGCCCGTATCATGAAGTAAATAGGGTTTCTCTTTATATTTATATATTTCCAGTGTTATATGTTACATCAATTACGCAAGCTCGTGTAGTTGTGTTCGTGGTAAAACGGTGGATAAAAGAGCAACAAAAAATAAATTAAACTAAACGATATTGTTTAAAAAACAGCAACAACAACAAAACGATATTCGTATCGATTGTTAATCAACAAAGCGCTTTTCAAGCTCTTAATTACACGAAATTGTTTAGATTGCAGATTTTTATATGAATTCACTGTTTCAAAGTTTTTGGTATTAAATTAATTGTATCAAAATTATACCGCAGAATACTGAAAAATTTTAATCAAAAGTTCCTATACGAACATATGTACCAAACCAAACAGCAGCATAATTCACAACCATTTTTTTTCTTCAATACGAATAACAAAAAATTTAAAAAAAAAAGAAAATTCCTCGTAATTCATAACCACTCTAATAAAATTCAACATCAACTTACATTCCCGCAGCGCAGTCGATTGACAGAATTAACCACACACACAAATAAATAATCTGCACTTCTATATAAACTTCACGTACAAAACACCTTTATTTCACACCTCAAAACACACTAAATATTACTACATCGTCACTACATATACATATAATACCGATTCGCGTGCAAGCTCGCGCGAGTTCGCTCCTGCTTCTACACACACACACACACAGACCGCGACGTGTGTGTATCTTGCACCCTCGCTCGTACAAAACTGTGTGTGCGCGGGCGGTGTAAGACAGGCGCAGGCGCGGCCCTGTGCACTCAAGAAAGGACTCGGAGTAGGGATCGGGAAAGTCTCTCTCTCTCTCTCTCACTTTAGACGTATACGTCGCGCGCACACTCGGTCAACGCCGGCGAGACACTAACTAAACTAACGCGGCGCGCGCTCGCGAGTATAGCGCCGCTATACGTTGAAGCTATAATACTATACTACTACCCTGGGCGCGCGGCGGCGACGTCGCGCTCTCTCTCTCTCTCGCTCTCCAACACAGACACGCGCCAATCGGCGACTTCCTCGCGATCGGCCGAATAAAAAAAGTCTTCTCTCCCTTCACCCGTATAGTATAATATAATACTCCTCTCTCTCTCTCTCTCACTCACTCTTTAGTAATTCCCTCACTCGTTGACCCCGTCGTCGTATAGCTGGTACCCACATCGTAGTAATAATAATAAAGCACATACGCGAGTGTGTATATAGAGAGAAGCGAGACCACGCGCGACATCAATTTTTTTTTTTATTTTTATTTTATTCAATGATGCTGCTGCTGCTGCTGCTTTGCGCAAGTGCTCGTGGTTTGCGGAGGAGACCGCGGAAAGTGGAGAGTGTGTATAGGGGAGCTACTGCTGCTACTGCTGCAGGTAGTATATACGATGGGGAGGAGTGAAAAAGAGGATGTGATGAAGAGCGGGTGCATATATAGAAGAGCGCACTGATGAGGTATTGACCCGATTTTTATGATTGATCTCAATTTCGGACGCATATATATTGTTTTATTAATTACACGGTGCCTCTCTTTTTTTTTAAGTAGGTGGTGTAGGTAAGAGAAGAGATATAGAAGCTTTATAGTACTTATATATAACAGGAAACCAGGGTAAATTAATAGAGAGAAATCGAGCACCATATTTCTGAAAATTCGCGCGTGTCACACACGTTCTTATATACATTATTGTAATAATAAGTGAGTCAATGGCTAGATTCGCGCGCATGTGAAGGCATCACTTGAATTAGATTCATTATCGGGTATTATCTCGACTATATATATATGCGACAAGAACCCGTCATTCCTTTGCGCGCGCGTGGTACTGATCATGATCATCTTATAAGTACCGATTTGAAATGTTTACTCGCATATATACGGTAGTCGATTATATATAGCGATAAATATATGTGTAAATCTAAACCCAATTATAATTGCTTAAATCAACCGGTTTCCTCTCAATTTTCTTATATACATACGCATGATATACCAATCGGCACGCAACCTCTTATAATATATAAAAATCTTATACTCGCGTATACACCAGAAATCTATAAAGAACCAGGACTAATTAACTTGCAAATCCGATACATATCACACAGCACCGTATATATATATATATATACCGCATCGCAATTAACCGATAAACTGCCGCGTTCAACCAAAGAAAAATTCCAATGCTACGACACAAAGATAACACACTAATTGCTCTATACCTATCTCCTTCTCTCTTTTGCACGCGACAACGCACGCGAACTCTAATTACGACGCGACAAATCCAGATCCGTCCAAAAAAGTACACACACTCGGTACTACAATATTATACATATACGTATACCTACACGCGTGCTATCACAAAGCCAGCCGATACCAGCTATACTCCTACACTACGCTACCACTGCGGGGTCAACGATATCCATACGGTTTGTATATACGTATACCTTCTCTCTCTCTGGCCTGTTAATAAATTTTTGCGCGCACCAGCAGCAGCCACGGTTCTTCTCTATAACATACGTATATGTATATATGTATACATATAAGCGAGAGAAGAACGGAGGGATAGAGAGAGAAGGGGAGAACGATGATCGGACGTAGACCGCCACCGCCGCCTGCGTGCGTGCTGTGTTGGCGGTGTATGTGTGCGGGCGATCGCTAAAATAGATGCGCCCAAGCGTTCCAGGGTCACGGTCAAGCGTCGCGCGCGCGCGCGCTCGGGTGTTTGCAAGCCACAACCAACAGTGTTCGCATATACACATACACAAGCTCTCTCGTTCCTCTCGGTCTCTTTTTATTTCGCTTCTTTTTATTTCAGCGAGTCCCTCTGTATACGCGTATATGTATATATACACCGGAGTCACACGGTGACGCTCGTATATGTATATAGAGTAGAGCTCGAAAAGGGAATTGCCAGGACGCGTGTGTGCTATATATATATGTATGTGTATGTACGTCGGGCAATGAACGAACGGCCGCGGGGGGGTCGGCGAGAAAAAAGGTCGGATTAAAAATCGACGCGCGCGTTTGCTACTGCCTCCTCTCTCACTCTCTACACTAGCACGTCGCGTTTTATACACACCACCTCTATATAGCGCGCCGCGTTCTTCTTTTTTCACGCGCATTGTCGCGCGTATCCACGGCCCTCCGGGGTCGTCGTCGCTTTTCCCCGCTTGCATATATATATATATATATATATAGTGGATGTGTGTCGAGAGAGAGAGAGAGAGTTACGATGCAACAGAGCATAGCAGTAGCAGCAGCAGGAGCGTTTTATTAATCGACGCGAGTTTCGAGGCCAGACACCCCTAATGGGAAGTGGCGTCTCTCGTTTAATCGGCCCGAATGAATTTATCTTTTCCGTGTATACACATGGATACGTTATATACACAATGTCTGGTCCTTTTATACTATATGTACATGGTGTGTTGTGTGTGTGGGTGTATTATGGTTCCTTGCGGTCGACCTTTCTTTTAATTGAGGAGTAGGGCTGGAATTGAGCGGGATTGTGCACTTCCTCTGAATGCGCGACGTTAATTGATAGAGAAATCTAGTTATATTGGAGAGCAAACAAAGACAATGTGTCGAAATTCCGGGTAAACATATATGTATAACGTACGAGGGGAGGTCTTATACGTAGAGGCTGAAGACGGCGAATTGACAGATTACATTTTTTTCGACAGTGCTAAGTACAACCCATTTGTCACTACTATATATATATATTAATGTACATACATGAACCACACGTGGATGTTTATATATATATGCCGAAATTGATTTTAAAATTACAATTCCATTAAACAATGTAAATCGGATTTTCGGTGACGCGTCATGTGCGCGCCGTGTGCGCGAAAACTTTATTACACGCGAACGTAAATAAATTTTTTGTTTAATGTAATTGAGATGAGCTTTTTACGTGCGTATATATATACACGCCTGCGGGGTATATATATATATATATATATATATACGTACAGAGTCGGACTTAATATTATAATTTTCGCGACGCGCGTATATAGCATGACGGCGCGCAGTATATAATATAAACGTTAACGCGGGCAATATTTGTTTTAATTTTTGCGCTAATTGGATAAATAAAGAAATACGCGAATTACATTTTAATTCAATGTAATCTATATACCGTTTCTCGCGCGCTCTTCCAGGATTTTTGAGGCCGGAGAAAACATTTAATTAAATAAACAAAGAAATTCAAATTAACGTCCTATATGGCGACGATATTCACACCTTGTGTAATTTCTCTTTCTCTCTTTTTCATACTCACTTGGTACGATGATATTACATATACATATATATGTATAAAATAAATATTTCGATAAAAGCCAATAACTTTTATATATATATACCGACGACGAATGTATACAACTTCATTTTTTTATTTCCGCACTAATTCGCCGAATTATTAAAAATACATCGAATTTCCGTAGCGGTATATATCACAGATAATTTCGTAATTACGCACTCGCTCATCAATCGCATTCGAAATCTCAACCCTGCAATCCCTCCTATACGCACATTCCAACGCAAAAAAAGAGACCCGACGATCATCTTATCGTTGCTTGTTTTTTTGTACGCGCTCTCACGCGGATGAAAGGATTGCCTTGGCAATGTCAACGCGCGACTATACAACCATCACACACACACACACACACACACCGCTATTCTCCTCCACGCAGCTCTGGCACATTTCGCTTCGTCCATCCGTTCGTCTGTCCGAATCGAATAAGTGCAATCGTAAGTGAGTAATTGCGCGAAGGAGCTTCCTTGATTACGAGCATAATGTCGTTTGCTGCCGCCTCTTTGTACGACATCGTCGCGCTCCATATATATATATATATCTTCCTCTCGTTCTCTTCCACGCTACTGCTTCGTCCGCCGCGCGCGTGCTAAAACTTTGCGCACAGAGAACCGCGCTAATACCGTTTTTTTCGCCTCGTTTGTACCGCGTGCAATCGCGCAACCGTCGTCGTGCGTATATATATATATATATATACCTAATCAACGTATATACAGCCTGTCTCTTTTATGCAGCTGGCCCTTTTAAGCGCTAATTTCGAGAATTGCGCGCGCCCTGTTTATTTTTTCTTTTTTTTTTCAAGTTTTCGTTGATTTAATTAATTAAGGCGACGACGACGACGGTTGAAACTGGATATAGACCGCGGGACACGCGTTGTATATATATACTTTTTTTGAATTATACACTTAATTGAAAATGTTTTTATAATTTTCGGTGTATATTATATATATACGCCGCGCCGCGTATAATTGGTCGTGATTATTATATAATGCGTATATATGTATATAAGAGATAACGTTATAGCTGCCAGTATATATCATTAACTGCACGGGAACTAGTTTTATAATTCGATGGTGCGCGCCGTGATATATATCACAACGCGTTTATAAAAACTAGACGTGACCAGTTCGTTTATTTTATCTGCTCATTAACTGCTTTATCGACCGTATATACATTATATTATATACCTCTTTTTGCAATAACTCGTAAAAATTGACCAATCGTATATCTAAACCTGCCCTCCCGAATATAATCAAATTCCAATGTTATAACTAATCACAAGTGTCGTTCGATTCGGCATCAAGGTATAACTCAATCAAAGAATAATTATTATTATATATAAACGCGCCGATTCGATTATAACAGCTATAACACAGATATCAACACTACGCAACTTCATTCATTAGTCGTATATACTTCTACTCCCTCTCGCATGCACGCAGAACCAAACCGCGTGTCCACCCGTGCAACATTATGCAACAACATATATACACGAAAGAAATAGGATGGAAAATAAACCAGGGGTCCCCTCTTTCGTATACTATATATCTATATCTTCCCTCCCGTTAAAAAAAATATATATATAGAAGTCTATCGTACGGTTAAATATGCACGCGGTATATAGCGACTGATTGACGCGCGTGCCCGCCGCCCCCACGTATAGACGCGCGTACGCGGGCTTTTAATCACGCGCAAAAAGGGGACCGGAACCTTCTCCTCTATATATGTACGCGCTGCGTACTCGCGCGTGTTCCATATACGATGATGCACTTACGTATATATACACGTGGATAAGGTCGTATATATACTCGATCGTGGCTGAGAGTAGCAGCGGAACTCGCTGTAACACCAAGGCTGCTGCTGATGCTGTTGCTGATGATGTTTTCGCGCCGCACGTGCGGAAAGTTGTGGTAGTAGGTGTATATTATACATTATCGAACCGAAGATCGGTAAAAGCAGGTGTTAGTAGTAGTAGTAGGAATGTAATGGGTGGTCCTGACGACGGAAGGTTAATTTATGATTTTTTGTATAGTGGTTCGATTTGGGACGCGTCTCGACGGCAAAGGGAACCGCGGTGTAGGAAAAAATAAGAGGACCGGTAAGATATATATAGTGTGGGATAATAAATGGGAACTGCAAAAAATTGCAAAGTATATGCGAAATGGAGAGAGCTGGAAAATTGACTGGAATTGACGCTGACGCGCTAGGTTGATTAGCATAATGAGTACATTTGCTTTCGCTAGTCTGATGTAAAGTGTAGTTTTAGCATCCGAATGTATATGTGTGCACGATATTTATATATATACCGGACCGCAGACGACTTACATCATCGTGTAATGTGTTAAACATCGCGTGGAATTAGCAAACCGTTCGGTATAAGAATTTTAATTTACTTATAAAAGAAAAAAACAATCACGTGTATATATATATCGAATGATAATATAATCACACGAAATTACGTCAAGTGTGAAAGAGAGAAAAAAAACCACAAACAAACATGGATAAGAGTATATATATATAGTCACTCGACACCCGAAAGGATTCAATTTCGAGTGGAAAGTATGTAAACAGCAGCCGCAAACCAGTGGGTTTTCCTGTATACTCGCGGCGCGTGTGCATCCACTATACACCCTCACTCACTCACTCTCTATACATCCCGCATTCATCATTCCTCTCCATTATTCAATAAAGCAACGAAAAAAAAAGAAAAAATCGCGGCCAACGCACGCACAAAACACAAACGCCCGCGAAGCCTCGCATCCTCTCACTCGAAAAAAAAGGAGAAAAAAAAATATACAACCCGCGCGCGTTCGAAAAAAAAGGGAAGGAAAAAAAATAAACATTAATCTCGTATCGCTGCTGTACGAGCGCGCGTGCGCGTGTGTATTATATATATATGGAGAGAAAAAAAAAGCGAGCGAGTGGTTGCGCGGCATCGTCGGCGGCGGGCTGGAATAAAAAAATAATATTTCTATTTCTCATTGTCGGGTAAACGCCAAGCTCGTATTTCAAACCCCTGTATTTTTCTCTCTCTCTCTCTCGCTCTCTCACTCGCTGTGTCTGCGTGTCTCCAAAAGGATTTCTTTCTTTTTTTTTTTAACCAACCAACCTGGGCGTCCCGTATATATATATAGCGAGCTCTCAATGAAGATAATTAAAAGCACGGGGTGCGTATATATATTCAGTTCTCTCAGCAGTTTCTGTATGTATCCTAAATAATAAATTTCGACCGAGCGAGCATTAGTTTCCAGGAACATGGATGCGCATCTATATCTAAGAACCTTGGTGGGGATACAAAATTTCGAGGGAGAAAAAGCGAGTTTCTTGACCTCGTTTATGCCTTCATTGATTGTATAGACAGATAAGAACGGCGATGGGACTACGATGCTTTTGACTTTGTTCGCTACGGTACATACAACCCACGTGTGTTATATATATATATTTTTTTCTCTCTAGAGCTGCGAAGGTGCAGCGCTCCTGATAAGGGCGACGACGACGTATACGGTGACTAACCGATTTTCCGGCACTGCTTCTTTGTCGGTATACGCACGAGATTAAGGCGCTCGATAATAATACTGCACGCGTGTCTAGATTTTCATTACTAGATTGTGTGTATATATATATGTACGCGGACTGTTTTGAACCTCACCTGAAACGACCTGTACGTACAAGGTTTGTTTGGTGTAGAAGGTGAGTGAATCGATGTACAAAGTTTCTTGTGTTTTTTTTCTTAAAGAGAGAAAGAGAGAGAGAGAACGTTTGGCTTAACGAGGTGAGAAATCGGATGATGATTCATCAGATGTATTGATTTTTATGAATGAATCACGATGACAATTCCTTGTGATTTCTGGAGTATATTAAAGAGGAAGCGAGTGTATTACAGATATGTATTGTATATATATATATATATATATGACAGCGCGATCGTCACGATTGTATATGTATTGGATGCTCCTCGTGTGTATATGATTATTTGCATAGATAGATAACCGTCCTTTTTTCGTTAAATTTAAATATCAATTGAACCGATTAAAGTCATCCACACAGTAAAATGATGAGTTGTGCTATTGTTCAAGAAATTGTTGCTTGTCACGTATATTTATGCAGGAACAACTGCATGCCTCACAAAAGATGACTGTCTAATTTCAGTTTGTTGCTAAATGTTTGAGTTTTGCGGCAAAAATTATCTCGTTATCCGAGAGCGGCTGGTGAACGACTATAATGACTCTTAATTTGTTACGCTGACAGGGTAATTATTGTTTCTCTCTTTTCAGCTGTAACCACATGTTTTATAAGATTCGAGGTGCGGGGATATATTGCAGCCGCTACCTATACACACACACACACAGAATTGAAATACTCGTTTCTCTTCGTAATCGCTAATAATTAATAATTTGTCATATAATATAACGTATCGTTTTATCTATACAATCGCACGTGCGGTATACATTATATTTATAGAAGACATATATATATATATATATATATATATATATAAACTACACACAGATATTACGTGTACGATATATCCAATTAAATTTGAATTACTGGTCCCCCCGATATTATACAACGTAAAATATCTAAAAACCGGCTATATATATATTTTACACCATATGTATACACCGTATAAAATCAACGACAAAGAGAGTTCTTTATTCCCTTCTTCTACTCTCACAAGTAAAACCATAGCGACTACCATTAAAAGGGATTAAAAAAAATCCTCTCTCTCGAGACGCGCACACCTGATGTGTATGTGTGTGTAAGTATGTGCGCGCGCATCGATGCTACGGATTTTTCCTATATTGATCGGTCCGTCCGCCGTTTGCGGCTGTTCTCCGGAAACGCCAGCTGCCATTCGACTGTCTGCAGTTGGCGGCAATCGACACGCGCCGCTTTTTTTACCTGACTTATAACAGACGGCGAACGTGATTTTTCTTTCTTTTTCTTTGTAGGTCTACAGTTGATTTTTATAAGAGAACGCGGCTTTTTTGAGAACCACGTGAAAGAAGATTTTGTAATACCGTGAATAAGTATATAAAATCGAGAGATAAATATCGATCGGTAAAGAAAGACGACGATTAACTCGTTATCTTCGATTATACCGGTTGAAATATATATATATATTTTTTAGAGAGGCGCGACAAGTGTTGAGAGACCTTATCGCGGTCCCATCATCTCTCGCTAAACGTCGTCGATCGAATAGCCAAACGAACGCTGTATTATATCTCAGCGGCTTCTGGTACTTATGTTACATACCGATTATATATATGTTAACTGCGAAGTTGTGCGTGAACTTCCGTTCGAGCTACCGTAAAGGAAAAAAATGTTGATTAATCGGTTTATATACAATATAACATGTATTTCGTATATATTCTTTTTTTTCAAGTGTAATCGAAAATTTTTCTGTATATTGCGATTTTTTTCCCGATAAACACTATATAAATCCTCTAACTAACAAATTCCTTCATCACCAAAACCAACCAAAAAAATCATATAGATTTATATCTCCCACTCGACACTTAATCCAACCTCCGTTTCCCTCTCGACCTATACACGTTATCTCCCTGAAATCGTTAAATTCCTTTCCGCCATCATCTCTCTCCGCTCTCTATACTCTTCCAGACAGCCGTTCGCTCTGCGCGATTGAAAAGTGACACGTTCTCTCGCGGAATATAAAGCTCCTCTCTCTCTCTCTCTCAGGTATATATACACCCTTATACACTGCACCCTATCCTATACCCGCGTCAATCCACCAACAAATCGGTATTAAAGATCCTCGACAATAATCCCTGCGCGCAGTATACCGTGTGCGTGTGTCCTCGAATTTCACCGATCCTTGAACTCCTCACGCGCGCGGGAACAGGAGACGTGTGCGCGTTTTCTTTGTGATGCGTACGCACAATGCAGTTCACGCACGTATATATATATATATATACGTATCTCTTTTCTTAGCCGATGTTTATACGTGATATAGTCGCTTTCTTTCGAGGGACCGACGTGTAAATGTATGTGTTTTTCTTTTTTTCGCTCGGTCATTCTACGATATGTTTCTATATACTATAAGTGAATATACGTGGATGTGTTACACGCAGCGAAATCGGCAGATGAGGTATGTATATATAGTGCTTCGAAAGGAGAAATTGTATTATCTTTCTTATACACGCAGTGAGACATAGTCGTATACCAAAGTGATACTGCATTCCTAAGCGATTTCGTTCATTTCTTTCTTTCTTTCTTTCTTTTTGTTATTTTTAGGTGAACTCGATGTACGTGTCTACGCGAACGTATATAGTGAATCAGGAGGAAAGCCGAGCGAAACGGAAATATTGTAATAATCGCGTCGTCTTTAATTCGGTCTGGATTTCGTAGAATGTATATACATATATATTTTTGAATATGAGTTTTGACGAAGTTTCTGTTTTGCGAAACTAGCGGAAAAATGACTATACATATATATTTTTTCACATACGAAACGCGTCTTTTTTGTTATCGTATCATATTGTCAAGATAAGTGCGATAGAGAATTCTGAAAACCGCTACACGATATATATATATATCCCACGTGATTTAATTCTGCTGCCTGCGCCATCCGGAATTTCTTAACTATAATAGGAAAAGCACTGCGCATTATATATTTTACGTCGTACAATCTAGAAAATATATACGTTCTAAACAGTTAATAAATTACTTTTATTCTCATATGTCGTAATGTACAAATCATTATGAAGAAAAATAAGAAAACGATCGTTCCACCGCGCTCTCTCTCTCTTTGTAATAAAAGCACACGCATTCAATAATAAATCCAGCAGGTACGTTGATTGACTTAAGCTATTAATCATATTCCTAAGTTAATCTAGTTTCAATTCAATCGCGAGCGCGAGATTGTAACACACTTTACGTTTCATATACCTTTCCAAGGTAGTATATATTTATATACACGTATCTGTCAAATTTTCTATAACTAAATTGCAGTTATACTTGTCTCGATAATTATACGCCCTAACAAATCAAACCGCGCGTTAGAATGCGAAATGTTTTTATACAAACTTAATCCATCGTGCGTAAGTATATTAATAACTTACGCTTATAATTTCCGCACTTATACACTATATCTATATATATGTGGTTGAAATCAAGTATAAAATAAGTACTTATCACGGCGATACGAATGCAATCCTCGACTTACATTATATTCACACACACATACACATGTATATACAATAAACTATACAAAACTATATGTCTGTCTACGAGCGATGCTAGGATCCGACTGCTGTATAACACTTTCAGAGAAATGATCGTAAAAGGAATGCGTGAAATTATGTAACGTATTACTATTTCGTCATATTGTAATATACGCACGCGCTCTCTTTCTATATATGTATTTCGTGCGTTTATCGCGATGATAATTTTTCCAGTGTCTTCGTATACTCACACATATACATCTATACTCGCGTGGTAACTCGTGCAGTTTGCATTTTTCTTTCTCTCTCTCTTTCTACAGCTATGTCTTATCAACGTCGAAGCAATTAAACTTTACGATTTGATTGATGTACGTGATTTATCTAGAATGCATTCTATATAAATGCAGCTGCTAGTATGTATAGCACGGTTAAAGCTTACACACTCGCGACATGTGTCTATATAGTATTAGTATCCGACACGAAAAGAGCATATATATATAAACTCCGGAAGACTACACATGGTATAGTATAAGCGTAAACTTGCATCACTTATGTATTTTCTCTCAACAAGCGTGTGAACACGCTGAAAGGTACCATTAATCAGTTTAGAAAACAACATTTATCCTCCCAAAAAAGGAAAGGAAAAAGATTTTTGTCAAATCTAATCCATTAACTATATACATATATAACCGAAACTGACTCCACGCGGTTTCAGCGCAAATATAACCCAAACCACCACTATCCACCTCGAAACGTATCAGCTTACCTTCTACTCACTCACTCACTCACTCAGTTTTGCGCTATCATATACGCACGAACTAACTCATTATTTTTTCTCGTTCACCTTACGCTTTCCGCGTACTGCAACGCATAGACCCTCGTGCGTGTATAAGATATCCCCTCTTGATAAGCCTATGTGAGAGAAGAAGAAACTTTCGTATGCGCGTTTTCGAAACTGGGGTATCATCTCTCATTCCTTCTCCTCCTTCGCTTAAAAAAAAGACGAACCGCATATATATATGTATATCTGTGTGTGGCGCTTCGCGTACTATCTCGACTTGGATATATCGCTCGTCATTTGTATTTCGCGCGTGTAGAAGCGTTCCACGAGCTATGTTATATATGTATATATAGACATACGCAAGGTCGGCACGTTTTTATATTATAATATATACGAGGCCCTATATATATAAACGTGTATGTGATACCGATAACGCGAAGGATATCCAGTGGCGAGGAGTTCGCGGGATGAGAAAGATACACGAACGGCAGGCACGTATATGGAAACAATGAGATTTTACAAGTATATAATTATATAGAGAGGTGTTGCAGTGTAAGCGGCGGGAGATTGTGGTGTATATGATGGTGGAGTTGAGACAAGAAGCGGTGTAGTACGACGCGTCGAAGAACGTTGGGTATATAGATTGTATATATGAGATGCGGATATAAGCGTCGATCTGAAGTGTTATATATATGTTAACGTGTGGTAAATTAAGGTTGCGAATCTTTTTTTTTATAACGATGTATATAATGCGCGGGTATCGGGTTACAGCGGAACGAGGTACTGAATGATTATATATTGTGATTTTTCGCGTGTATTTATAATACAGGTTCATAAATCATCTTCGAAAAACTTTAACGCGCGTCGTTGCGTTATATGCAAAGGATCAATTTTGCATAAAATTTAAATTTCATACATACACATATATATACATGCGGAGTATAATGTGTGTATGTATATATATACATGAACATATTCGCATTCCACACCTGGAACAGAATGGAATTTAATCGAGTAATCGATCGAAACCTCGCACTTAAGTCCGCCGTACCAGAACCATATTGACCATAGAAAATAAGATTGCCACTCACTCGCGCGATGATTAAACGCCATGATAATAATAATAATAATATCGCGTATAGTGCAGTTGCACGCATTTTAAAAAATATGAGAATTACGAGACGAAGTGGGGACGCATGTATATGTATAATAACCTTTAAATCGTCCAAGAACAGCTCGATCTTATTAATAAAGTTTTATCAGTACGGTGCAATTTACGCTTTTTCCTGAATATTAATAAGCATGTAATGAATTTCGCATTGGAATTATTGATTATATACGGAAAATCGGA
Organism: Torymus tubicola; assembly: GCA_035583055.1. Classification (NCBI taxonomy): domain Eukaryota; kingdom Metazoa; phylum Arthropoda; class Insecta; order Hymenoptera; family Torymidae; genus Torymus; species Torymus tubicola. The sequence goes on along the minus strand of JAWWEQ010022276.1, from coordinate 2,013 downwards.
CACTATATCTATCTTTCGCAGATATGCCCAGATGTCATATTGCACTTTACAAAAAAAGACGCCGATATACTGACAGCGTGTTATATGTGTGTGTGTATATATATATATATATATGCGCACACAAACACACACGTGTATACTTGACACACATACTCGAGGAGCCGGACACTATTACTACTACTCTGGATCCGATAATGTATTCCAGCTCGTGAGAAAATGAAAAATTTACGACGATCTATCCTGTACACATATTATTTTTTACTATCGCACGGGTGACCGAAAGTTTCACTCGCGTCTTTATCTGTATGGTGCCTGAGGGCTTGTATGCGTGAAAGCTTATACGACGGTATACGCAGCGACCTGTCGAAGATGTACGCGTCGTTCTATATATATATAAACAAACGTTGAATCGCAGTTCAAACAAATGCTGTATATAGATTAGATCGTGCACTGCGTGTGTGTACATTGTAGAGCGACGAGCTAATAGACTTTTTGATCGACATATATGTGCTATAGATGATGGTGCACTACTTTTACGAATCGTTTATTTTCTTATTCTCATACGAAAATAGATCGAATAGTGACGAACTATTGTTGACGAATGAATGTATATAGACTGGGTGATGTGACTGCGGGTTGCGAAAGAATATTATACAGCTTTTGAGAAATTTTAATATGGTTGTTATATATATATATATATGCGTGTAAAAGTTAATTTGCCCATTGATTAATATTATACTAATGAGGCTGTAAAATTTGCAAGTCTATAATTTACATGCTTGTTTTCTTTGAACGACCTATAGATTTTGCCTCGAGCGTATACGAACGTGCGATTTGCATAATTGTCTCTTATTTCCTTTTATTCCACCCAGCCAATCATTGATTAATTGGATAAAAAGATTCGATTATTGTTTACGATCGGAAATTCTCTCTGTGTTTTTTTTCTGTTCGGAATTTAAATGCCATATTTATCTTACAAAAGACTTGAATCCATAAATGTTTTCGATATATATATATATATATCACGAGCCGGTATATATGTATACATGGTTATACGAGGAATTTTGAATTTATGGAATCGTCGACACAAAAATTAAACTTAAATTCAATCTCTTTCGGCGATAAATATTAATAAAATATTTGTTTCAATTAATCAAGATAAATATTCATTCATGAGAATAACGATTATTGTACTAATAAATGAATAAATTTTAATGTAAACGAAGTATGAAAATCAGCGTATATATCGTAACCGACGATTTAAAATATACATGTATTCGAAAAATGCAATTATAGAACGCTTAAGCTAATGAACTTTGCAAGTACGAAAAATATTACAAATAACTGACTAATTACGAAACGCGAGATGGTAATTTTTTTTATAACAGCGAATCTTTTTGAAAACTAATTAATAAATTAACGCGTATTACTGAAATAATAAATTAAAACCCCGTGCTGCAAGCACAGTTTTTTGACCTATCAGTATGAATATGAAATGTATGCATTTTTAATCACTATATCATCGTAAATAAACACAGGCTGCTCGTAAGATATCCCGATTTAGACATTTTACGAGCCATACATTTAGGAGATTTCGTCGTGATTATTCATCGAGAGCACAACGAACGCGTGTATACTGCACGCACACACAAAGCTTGAGAAGACGACGCTCGTAAAAGCTTCAAGTACACCACGGCGCGCAGCACGAGGCAGTAAAAATTTCAAGGGTATACGATTTTAGTCAATCACGATAATGAACAGCGTGTTTTCAAAGACTCTTGAAATTTCCGCTGTAAATCTGTCAAATTACCCCTTAACGCGCGGTTCAATTTACATCTGAAAAAAATGCAAGTTTGTCGTTCGATGAAAAATAGTATATATAGGCGCGTGATGATATCGGTTTTCTATTGTTGAATTGTATAACCTTGGCTAGTTAGTTCGCGATATTGTAAAAACAGTAATTATTGTGCTATCTCTGTATATATATTCGTTGCGAAATTTCCTGTTTCGTGT
>JAWWEQ010022255.1:0-28480 GCA_035583055.1 Torymus tubicola | reverse complement strand
AAATCTTCATGAAAAAGTTTATCCTATTGCTTGTACCACATGTATATTATTATAAGAGAAAAAAAGATAATTTTTTAAAATTTATAAAAATCTTGGTTGTTCATAAATTCTAATCGTTTTTTAAGTTGAGCGTCGTAAAAGTAACAAAATAAGCGCGAATCATACAAATTTGCAGCCTCATTGGGCGTTAGAACTTTTTAAAAAATGAAAAGTTTTTAATTAAAATAAAAACTGGTTTTATCTGAAGTTTTATATTCTGTTTTTTCAAAATTTATCTTGTACGTTTCTGGAACAAATGACTATAAAAGTTGAAAAAAGGCTTTTTTGCATTATTTAAAACAATGTTCAACCTTTGATAAAAGAGTGTCTCCAAGACTTCTTAAATTATTCATGATTTCTTTTCTACATTATATATGACACAAGGGGTAAAAAAATCAGATCCGAAAGGTGTATCTTGAAAAAAAAAAATTGCACCTACTTCTGTGAACAACGCGCATTAATGGAGATTCCGCGAAAATTTCGTCATATATATATGCACATAAAAATATAACTGGGCTTATATCTCTATATCTCTGTACCTTTATACTTTTACGAGACGAAATTGCGGCCACGCGTGTTCTTATTTAAGGCTAAGAATATACAATAAAATATGTGTGTGTACATACGTGCGAGTTCTGAAACTTTCTCACTCGCGCATTACCTACATCTCAAACCGTGATCTTGCAGTTTCACATGTTTTTCGGGTTGTCGTAAACAAAAAAGCCACAAAATAACGATCCTTTCTCCATCGCCTGATATTATTTCTTACGACATGTATGATTTAATATTTCAGACATATATCTCTTATACTGTGTTGCGCAAAATGAATTATAATACTATACGACAAAGTACAAACTGCATGCGGATAACTTGATAAACCCTATAGGAATAGACTATTTGTTCCGGCATTTTGTTTGTTTTTATTTTCTATTTTTCTTCTATTTTTTTTTTGGTTGTAGTCCAATCACGGAAGAATCATCCGTCAGCTGCAAACTACGATTAAAGCTTGAATCGCACGCTCGTGTGGTGAACAAAGGAGCTTCGTGGAAAGGCGGAGGGACGGCGGCAGCGAACAATATTCGCGTATACGTGTGTGTGTGTGTATCTGTACGTGCGTACGTGTGGATTTGCGCGTGAAAAAAAAATAGGGGATTGCGGAAATTTTCTGCTGCAGTGAGAGAGAGAGAGAGATTCTGAAATTCTGGTATGTGGGTTTGTCGAGATACTATCTTATATGCGGGTTTTCGGAAGTATTTCGGTAGTACAGCTGGTCAACATTCATTTTGTTGGGGATTTTTGTTAAAATTCAAATTTTTGGAAGAGAATTTAAACGTACAGTACATAAAAATTTTAGTATTCAATTGTATTTTCGTAGTATATATGTAAATTCAACCAAATATTTTATAAATATTTAAAATGAATGTATATATCCATAATAATAATTTTTAGCAAGTTTTACATTTAATTTATAAAAAATCTCGTCGAAAGTGCGTATAGAAAATGTTGACGTTGACATATTTGACATTGTTCCTATTTTTGCAAGCGACTAAGAGGATTTTGAAAAATATTTTTAACTTCATATATACACAATACGTAGGCGGCGGATACTAATACTTTTTCAAACCTTGTCCTCCAGGCGATAAACTGTTATAATTTTAAAACTTTACAGAATATCGGAATAAAGTAAAAAGCTTGTGAAAGTGTTTGCGTTACAGAACGACAATGGTCTATTTTTACAAATAAGTATAAAAATGAAAAAATTTTCATAGTAACACAATGGCTCGTAGAATTATAAAACTTCAAAAATAAATTCGCATCAACCTTACTCTGACCTAACGATTAAAAATTTCCTTTCGCTCGGTTAAAGCCACGCAAGGTCGCGCCGCACGTACGATATTACGCTTAAAATTCATCTCAAACCGCATTACGCAATAATCGGTCAACGTCGACAGGTCCGCCGCGCGACAGTATACCAACGTATATGCGTAATGGAAAGAAGAAAAAGAAACAATGCCTCATCAAAACCTCGCAACGTGCGTACGTGCACGTACGCCCAACATATTCTAAACTTCTCGCACCCATCGTACATAATCATCGTGACTGTACACGTTCGACACCTCTCCCTAATACACTGTAGCCCCTTTTTTACATCTACATACGTAGTCAGAAATCGAAATGCGCAGAGAAAAAAATCTCCCCGCACTGTGCCAGCTATATAACATACTACCGTCTCGCGGTTAATATGCGCGCAGAGAACCCGCGAGACCGGAATCCCAATTGCTCTTATACGCATATTGGCTCCTTGAATTTTAAAAGCGCGCGATCCCGCCAGCGAAGATCCGCAAGTCACAGATGAGAAATCGCAGAGAGAGCAAAGGATTATTATACGTGCTCTCGGTATTATTAGCGATATCGGGGGGATATTTTAATCTTTTAATAAATAATATTTACTTGCGTACAACACCTTGTGTATTAAGTTACGGTAAGAGGTTCCATGTAAAATGTTTATGTTTAGTATAATCGATGACCGATAAATCTTAAAAAGAAGATACGCTAAATTCAATAAATTAACGCGGGAAATGCAAACGATCTGAAAAATAGCTTGCGTCAAAAAAAAAATGTATAATGTAACAGAGATATAGGTGTATATATATTTTAGCTTGACGAATACGAAATTGATAATTAATCACTATATACCAACCAGACAGTCTCGTAAATTACTCCCAGTATAAATGCACGTTATTTCATTGCCTCGGTGAGTTGCACGCACACAAATTAAAAATCAATATATGTGTATACAAAGAAAGCATTTTTCTTGCAGCCAGTATTAAAGGATCACGCGGTTTGTTTTTCTTTTTATCACGTCGAAAGCTCCATTCGTTCTCTGCGCGTTTTGTTTACCCACCGGGCGGGCGCTCGTGCGCTTTCGGCGTATAATATCGCTGACTGATGGAGAAATTAAGGACGCTTATATAGACTTTTCACCTGCTATAATTTCGAGCATTCATTGCTTGAGGGGGAGTACATATATATATACACATAATAGACATCGATCATTTCCTTATCAAGTGACTTCGCGCGATTGGTTTATACCTATATCGCGTGTGGGTATGCTATATATATTCAAAACACGTATATATATATAAGCGCACACGCGCCTGATATTATATATAGGACCTGACGGAGGGAATAACCCCGCAGAGATTTTTTCGTCGCGATATATACACAAGTGGAGTAAGCGGTATAGTATTATTATACGAAATGAAATATTTATCGGATGTTATTAGAACGTGAAAGGCTCTTAACAAAGCTATATTGGAGAGAAAATGATGGTATAGTGGTGGTGGGGATACATCGAGCGTTGCTTTGGTGACTGAATGCGAAAGGAAGGGGAGGAGAGATTATATTGTGAGTATATGTGATTGTTTTAATTGAATAGACGACTGTGCGAGCTAGTAGGAAAAACGATTTGATTTAACGTTAAGCGATTGTGATATAAAAAAAAGATATAAGTAGTGAAATGAATAAAACATATACGTTGTACGTAACAAAAAAAACGCACACTACTAATCTTGACTCGTACCTACACTTTACAACTGCAATACGAATCAATCAATCGAACCATAAAAAAGTTAATTTCAACGAATCACCGTCACTTGTAAAAGAATCCATCGCTGTATACGCACAGAGAATCCTTCTATTCTCATCCGCGCACTCCTTCAGTCACTCTCGCTCTCGGAAACAATTTCGCCTTTAAATTCTCTCTCACTCACTCGCTCACTCTCTTCTTCGCTGTCGCAGCGCAGCAGCAGCAGCTGCGCCCTTTCTCTCGCTATACCTCGCAAAAAGCTCTCGCCAAAAAGAGCACAGCGCACGTGCACGCGCTGTTCGCGAGCTCTCGTATATGTATGTGTGTGTGTGTGTGGAGACTCACGTTTTTTTTCTCTCTCTCTCTCTCTTTCTTTTTATAGTCGCCTCTCTTTTCCTCTATACTGTTTCGAATTCGCGTTATCGCGCCTTAAAAGTCACGCGAGCGTATAAAAGAAGAAAAACAGCATAACGTTCGGACAGGCGGAAGAAAAACATCGTATATAGCAAGTCGCCAAGCATAACATACATATATATATATATAGAGAGAGAGGGAACCGGAAAGAGGATTTTTTTTTGTTGCGGATATGAGGAAACGGGTGAAAGTCGCGTTTTCCGGGGTATTTATGGGATTACGTGCGGTTTCGCGCGCGTGGGATCATATATAGAGAAGAAGAGACCGATAGAGAGAAAGAAGAAAATGTTGAGAACGAGGAGAGAAGAATAAAGAATTTGTCTTATTGAGTGCTACTGCTCTTCGCTTGGCTAAGGAAACGGAAGAGAATAGCTGGATAATATGTATATATACCGAGGTTCGTTTCTCGATGCGCTTCAAGCATTATGTTTGTTTCGCCGGTCTCGGGTTAGCGTCGCGTTGAGTGTATCAGTTACTTTCGTTTTTTACCGCGCACGAACGGTATATAAACAATTTTCTTGTATAGATCATGGTGTATACTGCGAGAAAATCATTTCCGTAGAGTGCTTGAAAATTCTCGCGAATGTTTGTTCGCGAACGCTTTAACTTGAGAGAAACTGTAGGTTGCCGCAGTGATTTGAGAATTATTAAACATTTGATTATAACGTATATACTTTAAAATTAATTTATATATAGCAATGGATTGTATAATTGAACGTGAGATTCTATACGACGTACAGTACGATTTCATTTTCAACATATTATATTACTATAATTTGATAAGCAGAAACGCGCGACTATTCGTTGACGCCGTCTATCCGTACGCAGACATTGCTGGCAAATATTATATATGAATGAAACGCGAATCAACACAATAGGCATGCATTCGCGCGCAAGTTATATAGAGTATATGGGAGCAAGTGAAAATCCATTCGTGGATTATCCGAGTGTTTGATGAGAATGTAATTAATGGAGATCGAAATCGTTTATTCCGTCCACCGAACGTGTAGGTGTTTTCATTGAGCGAATATATGTAAAAACATATAATTATCAACAGATGCATTTCAGAAATGTTGCGTTAGCTGAATCTATATAGGATGCTCAGTTTCAGCTCGTGGATTGTAGAGAAAGGGTAAGGAATAAATGGTATTTTTAAAATTTAATTTAATGTTTATTGTCAAGATATTATTTTAATAGAGAAATGAGAAGGTTATGATTCAAATGATGCGTTGAATAATTTTTAGATAATTTTGTAGTATGCGCATCATTGTCGAATTATTATCCTATAGACAGTACACAATTCATTATGATTTTTTTCAACTTTTTTAATTTATCTTTTGCGATTTATGTTCACCAATTGCTTATATACATATGTCTGTAGCTTCGAAACGTAACCATAGAAGTCCAGTTTTCCAATTTTTGAGAAAAAAAGGTTTTAATATCTAATGTAAGACTAGTTTTTCTGTATATTTTGTGTAAAATTAGGTTTACATTGAAATTAGAACAGAGAAAATACATCACAAGTATACAACAAACCATGAAATGATACGAACAGCGCGTAAAATCTGAAAAAATTCAATTATTTCGATTGCAATTAGCTATTGCAATTATACTCTTGTTACTACTGATATAGTTTTAAATGAAATAAAAAATCTATTTAAAGATTTTCGAAAAAAAAGTGGACTTATGCGTGGTTGCGCGCCTCGTAGCCACAGATATTTACGACCCCGCGCATACCCAGCAATTTACACCGAGACTCTAGCCCTCCCCCCAGTTGAGACCACAGCTGCGGTATAGTGCCGCTTATATACAGTATTTAATACATTTTTCGCTATATCCCGTATATATACGCGCGAGATAGAAATTACGTCGAAAATTACGCCGGCAAAAACCGCGCGCGAATACGCAGCGAAAAGTTGCATGATTTAAACTGCATTATATCTAATAGGATAATTTAAATTCCATTAACACAGCGTAGGTTTTCTCACTTCCCGCGCGAGATATAGATATGTATATCCCTAGCTACTATCAAAAACATAATCTACGTCGGCTGCGCGGTGTTAAATTTATTCCTATACCACAAACTGTTTTTGTTTCTCTCTCTCCACATATACGAAACCACCGCCACCAACACAAATCGCTCCCCAACCGAGTGACATCAAGCCGCCGGTGTGTCGAAAGCTTCGAAAATCCATATGAAAACCTATATACACAACAACATGTCAGTCAAACCTGAAGGTGAGCAGCGAAGGGTATACGTATATAGTAAAAAAAATTCCAACCGCGTGTGTGCACATGCACAACTGTCAGCGCGGCAACCACCTGTCGAAACTGTTGCAGTATACGCCTTATATATCTCTCTCTCACCTCACCACCTTCTTCTTCTTCTTCTTCTCGTTTATACGGCACACTACATTATTATTATTATTATTATTTATATAGCTTCGCACTAATTCTACATACGATTCACTTCAATCGAGAGAAGAAAAAAAGAAAATAAGTTTCGCGTAGCACTCGCGTGTGTGCACGATGTGTGTATAAATATATGTATGATATGTATATAAACAAGCTTTCTATATGGGTAGGTATATATACCACGCGCGTCCTCGCGGAGAGCGCGATCGCAACTGAGACAGCGACGCGCGCCGAGACCCGGCACTGCCCTCGTATATAGAGTGTGGCGCGCGCGCCCGCCCGCGCGCCCGCGTACTCGGGACTATACTACACTTTCCCTTCCCTATATATATATATATATACGCTTATACGATAAAGCCGCATATATATACAGTTGTTCCCGCCGAATTCGCTTGTTATATAGATGCCGGCATCTTTATCTACGTTTATTTATTGCAAGAACGCAACGATATTCAGGCTCCCTGTATATATATGTATATAATATAACCTGCTGTACTATATATATATATATATATTTTCGCGCACGGAGAAAGAAAGAAACGATGATGATGATGATGATGGCGACGATGATGTGCGCTGTGATTTGTGCTGTTGTCGTCGTCGTCGTCGCTCTTTGCTGGGTTCTCTTTCTCAATTTTTTTGTGGCGAGACGTGGCCTCGAAGACAGCACACGGCGAGGTATAAGGTGGGAAACGAAAACATCTTTTATATGGTATATAGGTCCTGTGAGAGAGATGATGTTGTACTCTGTTGATGGAAATGCTGTGGATAGTAGGGGTTCTATTAAATTTTATAAATTTTAGGGAGAGAAAAAGGAATCGGGTGAATAACGCGAAAAATAACGATAAGTAGTAAGGTTTATGTAAAGTAAGGCAAGGGATTATGAGGAATACAAAATTTAAGTTTAACCCCCGCTTTCATTAACCTTTCGTCAGTAGATACATTCGAAGTACGGTCAGACGTACCGCTTACCATAATTATACACATGTCATTGAGCAACCAAAAAAAATCAAAACCAGATTTTGATCAAAATTATATAGATTTTGTAAACGCGCTGCCTCCAAAAAAAAACTCGCGGCATACTCGTCGATAACCCCAAAACCACACTTACCCCGTTACCCTAACCAGTACCATAATCAGCTTCAATCACCACTCTCCACTTCTCTCCCCTATTCAACTTCTCATATAACGCGACCGCACCACAAGCAAACCGAAATTCTACTCCTTCCTTTCATCTTTCTATAGATTCACCAGGAGTTTTTCTTTGTCGACCTTTCACTCCAAGCAAACTTTCACCTCCACTCTCCCTCCCTCTCTCTCTCTTTATCTCAGCTGCGTGTCGCAGAGCTCCGTCGTGTTCTTCTCACCCAACCGCAGCTCCTATATCTTCAACTTCCAACCCACGTATACCTATTACACGCGAATACACGTACACGGGGAGATGTGCTTGTATATGTGTGTGGGAAGGGGGGACACTGTACCCCATCATTTTTCGTCATTTATTCGTTCGTGCGTGAGTCTCTTCGAGGCAAAGAAGGGAAAAAGAAGAAGAGGAGAGAAGGAGGAGGATAAACACGGGAGGGATGGCTTGTCACTCGCGCATGCGTATACCAGAGCCAGCACGTGTGAGATGAGTAGACGAGACGAGTGGAGAGTATTATGGATGTGAGATTACTATAAGAGTGTGTATAGAAGTGAAGATGGCTATATATGGAGGGTCTTTGAATTAGGAATAGCAAATCCGGTGCAAAGGTGCGTTCACGTGTGTAGGTGTAAAGTGTGTGAGATACGTGTGTCTTTGAAAAGTGTGAATGTACGCGATATGCATGGATTCAATTGTTGTAATTTATGAGGTGGTGGAGTTTTTTCCATTCTTAGAAATGATAAATAGATTTTACAAATTGATATGAACATTGAATGAGTTATAGAATAGTTCTCGTGTACTTTTAATTTGTACAAACGAGACGCAAAAAAAATACAACGTGAGTTTTCATATACGACTAAAGAGGCGTTATTTCTGTAACGAGAATATAAAGATACTTAAAGAAGCATCCTAATAATCCATCGATAAGATCCCCCATAAAAGATCATACTTTATATATTTTGATATAGAACCGATGCGATAAGGGCGGTTTATATATACGCTTCTTTACACAGATATTTCAGAAGATACTTTATATCGTATGTATGTATGTATATTTTTATCATCTTCGAATATATATATATATTCTAAAAAATAAAACTGACTCACGATTAATATACTATTTTAACGATATTCGTGAACCACACAGCAGTAACTTTACTTCCGAAATTATATTATATACTTAAAGTTACTCTCGTTTAACCACAATTACCTACTGATCAAACATGAAGTATATACGAGAAAGTAAGTTTTCTATATATTTTTACAGAAAATTTAAACTTTCGACAATTTAATTTTTCACAATAAATAAAAAAGCTTCTGAATTTCAATATCACACATTTCATTGCACCCTAGCAATTTGCAATGATTTTTCCATTATAGATAGTGAATTATTAACCATCTCTCTCTCAGATTATGATTTATAAAAAAAAAAGAAAAGCCCGGAGAGAAAGCCTGAAGCAGAATGTAAAAGTGCACGGATGCGAGTGGACACTCCACTCTCGAGAACGTATATGAAGCTTTGAAAGAGCCAAGCTTTCCTCCCCCATGAACACGACCGCACTTCGGAACCAGTTTTTACGGTTTGTTTATAACAAAAAAAAGAGATAGAGAGAGAGAGAAGAAAAGCTAACAGCTTTCTCGCTATTTCAAAGTCCTTCTCTTTTATCTTGACATTTTCCACGTATATACCGAGGTGTTCGCTATAGTCGCAGAAAGATACGATAATAGCGTTGGAATACTGATGTTTTTGTTATGAGAAAATGGAACAATTGAGTGTTGAGGTATATAATGGGAATCATCGATATTTTTTTCGTAAACCAATAATATGGAAAATATATAGAAAATTGAAAGTTATATTGTTGTAGTTGGAAATTTATCATACGTTAAGTTTAATAAGATTGTAATAGCGGTTTACCGCTGGGTGATTGAATAGCGTATAAAAATAATAAGCTCATCGAGAAGTTGTAATGACATGATGGATTAATATATATTATATGACGGCTATGAATATTAAATAAACCGGAAAAGTATCTTTCACTTCGATGTGTAATTCGATGATACATGGGTATACTATTTACCGTATTTTCTTATTCCCAACAACTTTTTCTCAGAAGGTTCGGTATAGTATAGGCTATATAATCCTTCATGTAACTCGGGATCGCCCATGTCGTATAAATCAATTTTTCGTCACATATATAATATATATATAAATCGAAATCATATTCATTTGCTGCATATTCTTTCTCAGTTCAGCTGATACTTTTAGAACCCACTTATATAAATCAATACGAATATTTCCTCATTAGTCACTGATAAATCTATATCCACATATTTATATATAATGACATTTAAAAATGTTAACAACACCTTAAACCTTGTATAGTTCTTCTTTTATGAAAAATATTTCGAAAATTACAAAAAAAAACATATCGTATAGTATATTCCATGCACAGCAATAAGACATAGCAGCCTAACAAACCTACCCCGTTACAAAATCCAGCTGCCAGTATATTATATATATATATATATATATGTGTTTATTCTCGTTATATAGCCGAAACCGGCCACATCTGCGCTAATGGGCTGTACCTCATCTGCTCGCCCTTCACCTAAATCCGTACAGCTCGTTATACAGACATACGCGCACCCTTCGCAAAGCAAACATTATACTGCGACTACTACATAATCTTACTGTGAACTGTGGCAACTGCGGCACACGCAGAAGATTTAAGTCTCGCGGGCTATACAGCAACTCGGTGTGTGGTATCTTCAAAAAGAACCCAACATATGCCCACTTAGACACACATACACGGACCCTCAGGTCTCGTTATATGCCCGTGTATATCTATGTACAGGGTATCCCAAAAATATAATAGACACATCTATATATCTCAGAAAATAAGGGCGCTAGAAAAAAATTTAAATATAAAAGTTTTGGAAAATCAAAACATTTATCTGATGATAGCCTTGAATTTGACCTTCAGCAAGGTCATTTTGAAGGTCAACGTGATTTTTTAAAAATAGAAAGCCCTATTTTTTACACCTTCTGAAGGTCATTCTTAAAAGTTAAAAACTATCTTTTTGGAAGTAAAATTTCCCGCTCTTTCAGAATCCAGTGTGAAAAATAGAGATTCCTATTTAAAAAAATCACATTGACCTTCAAATGACCTCGAAGCTCAAGCTCAAGGTCAAATTCAAGGTCACCATCAGATCGTTGTTTTGATTTCCCAAAGCTTTTGTATTTAAAGTTTTTTTCTAGCGCCCTTATTTTCTGAGATATTTAGGTGTGTCCATATACTTTTGGGACACCCTGTATATACAGGTGCGAGTCAACTCCCTCGTAAAAATTCTCTCTCTTTCTCGCATACTGTCCGGCTATGTGCGATTCATTAGAGAGAGCATCGGAAAAGTTCTCTCGTAATACGTGCGGCTAAATCCCCGGGCGCGGTCGTATATACGCACACGCACGGTCGGATCATGGCTGTAAAATTCTTAACGATAATATAAAACGTCGTTATATATATATACACATACATAGGTATACGTATGTAATCAGGGAACACAAATATATCATTTTTCAAAAGACGCCCTGTTATATGTATATCTATATACATTATAGAATGTCTTTTCGAGGGAACGAGTGCATTGCCAAGGGCTACAGCTCGCGCTAGAAGACGTAATCTTTATGGTCGTTGTATATATAATGTTCGCGAAAGGAAAATGTGTATGTAAAAATAGCGCTTGAAGGAAAAGATAATATATGTAACTTTGTGAATTTCATATATACGTGTATAAGGGGACGCTTTGGGTTGTGGGTGACTTACATATACGCGTTGCTTGATTAGCCTGAGCTTTTTTGCAGTATATTATTAATGTGGTAGCCAGTGCGCCTTTGTCGCAAGCTTTCTAGTGTAGTTTGTAAAAGACATAACTCTAGGTAGGTTGGTACGTAGAAGCATATGAATTAAAAGAAGAATATACAAACATTTTTAAAGTAATGAATTATTTTTGTTTGGTAACTCTAAAGATTTCTCGGAGAGAGAGAAATTCGCGATGGTAAACAAAGTACTGCAATATTATTGAAACGTGACTTTTTTAAAGTAATGTATGTATTTGGATAAATCGCTAGATTATTAAAACATAATTATGAATTCATCAACAGTAAAGTAAAATTGTTAAAAAAATTGACATAGCGTACACATTTTTGTTTTAAAAACATTTAATTGATCCAATTTATTTTTGTGCTGAGAAATCGTTGCGTGCATTACGAAAAAATTTTCACTGGTTTATTTTTAGTTTACTTAGAATTTATCTGCCAGCCAGTTGTTTACTTTTTTTTTTACTAACGAAGTTATGGAAAAAATTCAAATAAAATTTGATGAATAGTCCATGAAAGCAAATAAGAAACATGACTATTCCGTTAATCAGACAAATAAACGCGTACATATTATAATTATTTAAAAGTTCGCGCATTAAATAAACAATGAAAAGTTTTACAATCATAAAATATTTCAGCTCGCTGCTCAATTATATACATTATCATTATATAAGCGTCTCCTCGTAAAACCTGCAAAATCATCGTTAGCTGACAGCGCACTTATACACACCATAGTCAAAAAAAAATATCACTCCAACGTATGACAAAACCAACGATTCATTCAACACACCGTACGTATAATCCTATATACCTCGCCTCAAGCATATATACGAAAAAATCAGAGAGGGAGAGAGAGACACACGACATCATACGCTATAAGCATAAGCTAAGTTGCTCGCATGTGACAATAGTTAAACGAAATTAGCCTAGAATCGGAGATTGAAGGCGCCCCACATATTCTGTACGCATGTATATATTATGCGCTCGCGTCTCTTCCCATCCTGTTACAGCGAGTTGGTCAACTTCGATGCCGCGCGAACGCGTGCGTACGAATGGAACTTGCAGGGAGAGAGAGAGAGAGTCACGTATATATATATACGTTCACGCGTATACTGTTTGCAAGATGTAACTTCGCAATAAATCAGGTGACTTTGCAAGCGCTGTTGCTGTTTCAATTAGGCCGACACAGCTAAGCGAGAAAACGAAAGCTCAGTAGTGGATGTGGGAACGAGAAATGTAAAAATAGATGCGATGAATGATGAATTTTTTGTTATTATTTAAGATTAAATAATTTTCTTAAATTCTTGTTATTGATTTCTCATATAGTTTTTGTCGTTAATTTAAGCAATATACGGTATATAAGAAAAGTGGTTTTAACCACTTAGTATCAGTGATTTGGTGAATTTTCAATTTTCAAGGAATTACGCTAAAAGCCGCACGCATATGCCGACGGTATATTCGACGTATATATATATATATATATATATAGTCATGAAAATGCTTATATTTATTTCGCAATTCCAATGTGCAAATTGTAAATGAATTCGTTGATTTAATGATTAAAATCTTACCAATATATGATTCGACATTCTGCACTTCGATTTTAATGCATAAACTTTGAATGAATTTTTTTTTAATGTCATCATTTTACAACTGTTTTATTGGGCTCGACATTTGCATTGCAATTTTCTCTCCCTAATGAATTCATATATATTTTGAAATGACATATTTTTTTTCTTTTATTACTAATTCGTTAATCACGGTATTTTTAAATCTTTTCTTTTTTCATAAAAATACTTAATCCTGAAAAGACTTAGGAAAGAAACACTCTGTTTGTTGTTTACGCTTTAGTATAATTGAATAAGCAATCGTCTTTTTCCAGTATCCAACTTTAATAAAAAAAAATAAGAATTAAAACGAGGACATCGTATGAAATGAGATTCCTCGTTTCTTTACTTATTTTTATATTATGACGGTACTTTTGAAAACATGTAAACAACTCGGTAATACTCAGATGAAAAGATCTCGCGTTTTTTTTTTTCACAAAACATATACGTAACAAACGTCTCTGCTTTCTCTTGTTTAAAACTTATCAATAGTACGAGAACTATATAGTTAAATATATTATCAGTGTAAAAATAACGCTGTTATTTAACGAACTACTGACTTTGCAGCTTTTTTGTTATTATTCCACAAGTAATATTCTCCGACATGCGGCACCACGCGTAAAAACCAGTTGCTACTACTACTTCGACTGGGAAAACTTTTCCGCGAAACGTCATCGCAGGGCGCGACGTTCGAGAAAGCTCTTCTATGAAAGTTCCTCTCGAGGGCTTAACGATGACCAAAACTGTCATTCTTCGAACAATTGAAGAAACTCTAGTACTGTCCTATATAAGTGTTCTTGCGTCGCTCAAAGCTAAAATCCTCTTTGTTTACAAAGTCCTCGGTGGGAATATTGTAAAGTTACAATACATATACTGCCCTCAGAATATTTAACTTCGATGTTCATCAAGGCTACAGCTGGTATTAAAAAAGTTCATTCAACACTGTACACCCATGAGGTATTTTCGAATATTATTATTCAAAAAATAAAACAATCCGATATAAGAAAATATGAAAAATACTGCAATGTCAATTACAATAACGCTATTAAAAAAAAACACCTCTCACTGTCTTGTTTCGTGTGCCAACGACACCCGAGCCACAGAGCCAACATCAACAAGTCCCGAAAGACACTCGAGACTAAAGAGCGCACGCAGAGCAATTTACTGTCTACGAGGCGCACCAGTATACAGTCTTTCGGGGATAATTTGCCGAAGAAAAAGCTCGCGTACAGATCCCCCGAGCGAGCTTTTATCGACGGCAGGCTGTCTGCCCCGAAGGATGGTAAAGCACCGAGGGATTTCTCACGACGTTAAGGCATTAGTACTCGGTCGATAAAGCAGAAGAGCGTATACGACTGATGTTTATTGCGATTAATTCGGGGTTATACGCTCGATGTCATGAGAGGTTGTATAGATGTATAAGGTGTATAGGGGGTAACGGCTGGATTAATTGACTTAGTAAAATGAGGATATAGGGGTAGTAGAAGAAATTGATGGGTGGATTGGAGATAATTTTCAGAATGGTTTGAAGGCATTCACGAAAAGCGTTTATAAAAAGGAGAAAATTTTTGAATAGTTAATGTTTTTTTTTAAACTTAAACTTAAATTTCAACTTTCTCTACTTTCTTTTACAACATTTTTGCTTGTTTTAATAAGAAAAATATTTGCAGAGTTATCGTTAATGAACTTGAGCTAAACAATGTATTAAAGTCATCTTTCGTTCAAATCAATCCACTATAGATCATGAGTCAGGAACTTATATACACATATCCACACGGCCATTATCTTAAAATAGTGTATATTGGTTCTAAATTAATTAAAAAAAAATTAAATTAAATTAAAAAGCTTCTTTTAGGAGGGATCTGAAGAAATGAAAAATATGGAAAGTAAATAATTAAATAAAAAAATTTTAAATCGTTAAAAATTTATTTACATCATTAGTCTACAAATAATACTATAACAAATTACATTTGAGTCTATCATATTTTTCATCTAAACAACAACACCAAAACAGTTTCAAACATATATATATATATATACACAAATAAAAGCTATATACCTATATATCGCTGAACAAACACTCCTGGTGTGCCAATGAAACCCACCGGAGGAGTAAAAGTGGCCAACGCGACATAGCAAGCGCTGATGTAATCAGCTGGTGAAAGCAATCAACTTAATCTGATTCAACAGCCGCGTGTACGTGGCGCCACTGTCAAATCTCGACACAGTACCTTGACCCGCAATCGTAAGGGGTGTCAGATATCAGAGGATCCAAGCGCTTTGTATGTTGTTCATTTCGACTATACTCTCTAAAGTTGAATTAGTGAAAAATCCGCCATATATTAGTGAGAATTGCTCCACCGTAGAATTAATGGATATTCACTAATAAAATAGTGAATTTTCACTATGAATTAGTGGATATTTACTATTTTAAATAGTAAAATTTCACTATTTTAATTAGTAAAATTTTACTACTCTGTACATCGTAGCTTTAGGGCAATATTTTAGCTACTAGTGACAGTTTTAATAAAAAAAAAAATTTAAAGATACAAAATCCAAGGTTTTCCCGATTTTTTAAAAAAATGGACTTATGTCGTTATGTTTCGGAGCCACAGATATAGAGACACAACGAAATTTATTCTGTAGCAGATTTCACGCGTACACCGAATGTACAAGTGGATACAATCGTGGTTCATGTAGATCCTTGTACTGATTTAGTCTTTCTTTTGGTTTCTGGTTTTGAATTGATGATTTTTTGTACAGATAATTCATTTCTAAGAAATATGTTTCGCGCCTGTATATAAAGATTATCATTACTTCTTGGAAAAGAATTAGGAATGATCGATTTTTCACTTGAAACGATATTACGCAGAAGATATACTGTTATCTGCCGAATATTACGCCACAATATGCTCGTTGATTGCATTTTACTTTCTTCTCATAATCAAACTATGCATATTTAATCGTTATCAAGGAAATTGGATTTCCAGAACGTCAACACGATCGACACTTGCATTAAAAGTAAAGGATCAGACAAATAGATAGTTTTGATAATTATAAAGTTCCATGCAAGCGTTGGTACAGTTTTATTTAAAAAAATATTTAATATATTATTTTTAAATATATTCAGTTAATATATCTAATAGATGCTCCTTGCTTACAAAGGTTTAATTTATATTACTTTCAATTACATTGATATATATTTAACAATAATTTTTTGTAACTATATAAGAAAAGATTAAATATATTGTTGAAATATTGTATTGGATTTCACTTTCGTCCATCATGCATTGAGTATAATCCTGATGATCAAAAATATTAACTGGTAAGAAATTAAGAAAGCAATTAGCAACGTAATTAAAAATATTTTAAATAATATACTTTACCATTATTTATTGAATAGTGTTCGAAATTTATGTTGACTCTTTAGCGTAATGTAAAATTTAATATATCATCAAATCATGAGCAAAACAACAAACTCCACACCACCATGACTCACCTTCAAAATCCCCCCCCCCCCCCCCATTAACACTTTCTTCTTCAACATCTCTCCCGTCTGCGTCCTCTATACGCTATAGGAAGACCGTAAAGGGAGCAGACTACGAAGCTCCGTCGAAAATGTTTGCGGCCAGGAATAGCCGCGGGTGATAATGAAAGCGAACGACGACGCGCAAACGACATTGAGCAATCTGTCTTTTTCCGCGGCTTGTCTTCCCCCATCCCTCCTCCTCCTCCGTCATGCCACGTGGGTACACATACATACACTTGAAAGCTTCGCGCAACTAAGGTCGCGGCCGACAATAAAGGGTAAAAGCTGCACTCCGGGGATAGATGTGTATGACATACATGTGTGTGGGCGAGAGAGAGAGAGGGGGAGAGACTGAATGAGGCGGTTAATGTTTACCGTGATCTATTAACGAGCTGCGTGTCTATGATGGGGATGTGCGCTCGTGGTCAAGTCATTAGTTATAGTTTTAATTGACGCGTTGGGTGCAAGGTTTTGTAAAGGTATATGAGAATGAAATATTGTAGTGACATTTATTTGGTGGTAGTAAATAAACGCTGAAATTCATTCAAGAGTTATTCACATATACGGAAAACATTGGCTAATTAAACGACAAATATGTACGTCGTTCAATCAAACGGAATTGAATGTTAGTAATGTTAATATGTACGTTAAAGTTTATTAGGTATAAAATATTAGGAATAATTATAATAATGAGAGCAATTTATTTTAGTTTAAATCTAAATCACACTATGGATATTATAACAACAACCGTAATCGTAAAATCGAAAAATTCCAATGCTATATATCATCCACTAAATCCAGGCAGATAATTATAACATTATAATTATTTAAGGTGACAATGGCTTGCAGGTTGTCGAAAATAACTCGTACGATAAGCGAGTCTCTCTGGTAAATAGGAGGCAAATTGTTTTATCTTATCAACTCGGCAGGTATAAGGGATAAGATAATTTATTGAATGGCTCATGGACAAGGCAAATGTTTTCATAGAATATTAATATACCAGAACGGATTATCTCTTGCCTTTCAATGTTCAAAAAATTATCCACGATAGCGGACAAATACGCGTGCAGATACAAGTCCTCGAACAGCCGAAATCGATAAGGATAGTATATTATTCAACTTGCCCAACATGTATTACGAAATTAATTAATTCCGGTTTCAAAGTCTATACTATAATTGTTACAGGTAAACCTGAATGATTAAAAATAAATGACTCACCACTGTAGGATGTAGTGACATGATCCTTGAGCACTTCAGGATAATCACGAACATTGGTAGCGTCAATGTCAAAGGTACCGTACTCGAGGTCCTGCCGTTTCTTCACGTATTCCACCATTGATTTCATCATCAGCTGACAAGTATGTCGACCTGCGACCTCTGCCTGACCGTTGGTATCGTACAGCAGGTGAATTTTACGCCACCGGTAACTGCACAAGATATATACACAGTTTTATTGTTCCGGAACCACTTAACGAACTTTATATATATATATATATGGCTGGTGAGATAAAGAAAAAAAAGTACTGAATTTCCGATGAGCAAGCAATTATTCGGCACTTGGTAACAAGAGAATCCGATAAAGGAAATCAATTTGTACATGTGTGTGAATATATATGTATATATGGTATAAATATACTAAATATGTTATCTCGATCATGCAAATATAACGTTCACGATTAGTGTAAGTGTACGTTAATCCAGAACGGCTTATCGAACGTTATCCTAGCCGATCGGCGACCTTCCAATGACGAATTCCTGATGATCCGTCATCATTGTTGCTTTAAATTTATCCTCTACACTGATTCTAATTTTTACAATATTTATTGGAAACGATTATCTTTAAATAATATAAGAAAAACTGTCAGTAGTAGCTAAAATATTGCCCTAAAGCTACGATATATGGAAAACGTTACAACATAAGTTCAGCAGTGATTTATTTTATCCAACCAAATTGAATATAAAAATTATTTTATATAAAATATATACAATAACAAGATAAAATTTATAATTTTACAAACGTTAAGTGCATAAACGTGAAAATTTTGAAAGTTAGTTCATAATACCTGTTCTTTTACGAAATAAAAAAAATGCTTTTTAATTTATCGCGAATTCAAGTTGTATTCAAGTTGTATTATTTTTAACATAATTATTCGTTGATTAATTGTTAATTTTGATCCAAATTCATAATTAAATTAATGAAAATGATCGAAAAATAAACGAGAACAGGACTATTAGATAAGTCCAAGTTCCCGGCATAACGACATAGCTTCGTACTTTTTCGAGTTTTCACGAAGGAGAAAATGCATAACCTCGTCATACCACCGTATAAATATTTGTTTTAAATGTATTAATTGATTAGTACAGTATTGCGCCTTATCTCGTTTATTCCGATCTTACGAGTAAGTTTGAACATTGAAACCCATTTTTTCAGAAACTCTAAAAAGTAGACTTATGTCGTTATGCCTCGGAGCCACAGATATATATCCCGAAAATCTTTCCGAGCTACTTGTCACGTCACAATCATTGCAAACAATCCGTCGATATACGCACGCACGCTTTATATATTCCGTCTAAAAAAAGACCGTCATACTAATCGGCATCGACGATCTTATCATCAACATATCCATATATATATATATGTACATATACACACATATACGACGACAATTCGTATAACTGCGCGCACTCCTTCGATATCATCGCTCGTATACGTCAATTTCGCTGATTCTTACCTATCCATGATCTCGACGAAGAAGAGGGCGATGTCGCGAAACGCCAAGGTACCCATGCGTACCGTCATAAAGTACTCGTCCTGACAATCCTGCTTTTTTCGAGTGAAGTCGAAGGTGAAACCACCCGTGGTGATGAGCGGCGCACCGAGGAACTTTGTGATTCGGCCAACGCTTGCTGAAATGTTGCGTGTACATGAGAGAAATTGCTTTTTTTTCATTGGATATAATGACAAGGGTGAAACTAATTCATATATATAAGTGAAGGTAAAAATGATTATTTTGTTCTTGTGTTTATTATTATACAGTATTTTCATCTTGACACTTGCGTAATATAAAATATATTATCTTTGTAAATAAACAATATATTGATATATATATATTGCCTCTTAGGAAGCACTCGTCTAACTTTAGAACGATGAGCTAATAACAGCTAGGCTTTATTAAACGCCCGCTATCGGCTCTGCTTTTCAAGATAATTAGAAAAATAAGGTGATTTTCCGATAGAGCAACACTGATTTACGCCAACTTATATAAAACTAACTAATCGTTGCTCTTTTTTTTTTAATCTAAAAATGCCAGAGTATTGAGCGCAATATTAAATTCATTGGAAATACAATTAATGGCGCGGTTGTTTCTCTTAAATTTAGTTTTTAATGAATCATATATCAACATTTCATGCACCGCTGTTATTGTTCTAGTGCAAAGAGTTAAAATAATTAACTGTAAATGCTATTAGTGAAAATTCGTTTCTATACGTAATCGAATAAAAGTACCAATGGTACATGAAGAAATCTTTAATGAATGTTAACCAGTAGAGAAATGCAGTGAGGTTACCGCGCAAAATATTTATGTCCAATTACAGACGACATAATGGATTGTAAATTCCGCGTAACCGTAACAATATCACGAGAATAGATATAGTTTAATTTTTTTTATACTTTGAAATTTAAAATCTATACAAAAAGAAAATCATTACTATGATATTAGATAAATTTTCACTGAAATAAGTTGAATACAAGCAAAATAAGTATAAAACGAACTATAAATTTAATTTTTATCACTTAATGTGCACTTTTATGATCACTAAACATTGTTTGTCTGTACAAAAATGAAAATTAGAATATTCTAAACGAAAAGATGATGTGAAAAAGTAACGAGGACAACTAAAATGCTGCGTTTTAATATAACAACATGCGTACATCATTATATTTTGATCCAATACGCAGTGAATCAGATGAAAAAGTATATACTGTTGAAAACTAACCTACGCAATAATCACAGGTAGGTCCAAAAAACACGTGCACGCATTCGGAGTAGCTGTCGATGGCACTAATCATTGCATAAGTGGCGTCACAACGATCATCGTGTTGGATAAATTTGATGGTCAGCCAATCGGGTAGTAAACCTCGCGCTCGTGCTTCGCGAATGGCTAAATCTGAAAAAAAAACGGTAAGATCGATATGAAATTCTTTTGCAATGATTACACTCGCACGTTCAAGTATGTTTATACAATTGATAAATGGCCACCGGCTAATAACTTGTTCTACGAAAAACGATATTATATATATAGGAATCAGTTGCGTAATGCTTACTTTGTAAATGATAACAGGAATATAGTGGGAAATGAAATGATAATAGAACAATTAATAAAAATGAAATAGTTTCGTATATACAAAACAACCTTATACATTTCACTTTCTACCCTCTCTACACGTGTGAATTATTTGCCATAAACACTTTAACCAAGCTCACGTTTCATATAACTATATAGTTAACGCAGCGTATGAATAATCGTAATGGCCTTTTCTTAAACGAGCTTTGCTGTGTACCTCATGTGCATGCTTTGCTTCGCGAACGTGAATATGTCTTCTCAGCATGGTATTATATATATATATATACGAGTAAGAGTTTCATCGCCGGTAGGATATACAGTTACACCGTGTTTGACCTTCGTCTTTATCACACGCCGCGCGAGCGTCTTGCGTTCAAAATTTCCCAACCCCAGAGCTTAATGTACATCTCGCGGTCATATGTATAACAACACACGCGGCGCTCGTGCGCTTGAGTTGGTAATAATTCTTGGTGGTAATTGTACCTTCGCCAAGAGGGATGATGATGCCGGGTAGTGGTACGAGCAAGTGTATATATGTGGGATTCTATAGAAAGTTTTCCCTAAAGAGGTTGTAATACACAATATGTAAAAATTTGGAAGAACGGATCTGAAATGATTATTTTCTTGTTTTATGGCTGTTATAGAAGACACGAGAAATATATCCGTCTACAGTCAAATTTCTTAAGAGAATTTAACATGGAAAAAATCGATGAAAAGTAGTTACCAATCATTTACCAATATTAAGTTCCCAAAAATTCGAACGATTATTGGCACAGAAAAGCAATTGAAGTAGAAAAGTTTTTGTCATTTTTTATGAGATTTTCAGAAGCATGTAACTTTGTAAAGAATTGTCTTATTTTAACGATCTATAGCTAATTAAATTAAAGCTCCTTTTGCCAGCGAAAAATTCGCTAGTATTTTTGGGATGATAATATTTGTTAATGTTTCGTGACTACTTTTCGTCCATTTTTATGACTACTTTAGAAAAAAAATTCCCGTAGAATTCCATATATACATTGTATGTGACTTGAGTGTATAGAACAGAAGTAAGAATGTACGTAAACGATCGCGATTTTAAAAAGAAATTTGAACCTCTATCGAATAAATTTCTCTTTAGATGTACGAACTTACGTTCCTTACGAAACATTAAATAATGTAAAGTGTCAAGTTGGTTTATCCATCATTTTTTCCAGTTTACAGATCCGAATGGTAAAGAAAAAAAAAGTTTCCACTAATA
The DNA here is from genome assembly GCA_035583055.1 of Torymus tubicola. Taxonomy (NCBI): domain Eukaryota; kingdom Metazoa; phylum Arthropoda; class Insecta; order Hymenoptera; family Torymidae; genus Torymus; species Torymus tubicola. The sequence continues at coordinate 6,285 of JAWWEQ010022255.1, read as the reverse complement.
TAAATTTACCAATTCCCGACAAAACAGCTTATCCGGTAGTTTTAATTCCATGTGCGTCTACCATATAAAACTGAATGAAAATCTTTCCCAACATTTTTTTCATGTAATACTTGAGATTGATAATATTATTGATAAACGAGGTACTCGTAACGCGTTAAATAAACTATCAAAATGCGGGTGTTTATCTGAAATGCCGAAGGTAAACGCCAACTGCTACGGTATAGTACACCTTATTTCTATTATAAACTCTTCCGAGCATATTTTTAGCACCATCGCGGTGTAAACTGGAATGACAAACCGATTACGCGTTTTTCACATTTTACAACTTATTCAGAATATATATGCTAATACATTATTTTACCGAGCACTGCATATGTATATATATATTGATGCGATCGATCCTAACTATATATGAATAAAACTCTATGAATGAATAATTTCAACCTATTCCTCCGAAAATTTCCGTATAACTAACTTGCATTTATTTTCAAACCAACCAAAAAATGCTGTTTATTATACACCAAATGATAAAACTCGATTCAACCATTCATTCACATACTGACAAAAAAAGTTAGTTATATATGTATACAACTTACCTAACACCGGTAACACATGCGGCATCGATATCTCATATCTAGTATCGTTAGGTAACAATACAGCAGCCCTAAGCTCGCACGTGCTTGGAGTACCATTGCAAAGTGCCTCGCAAGAACGTGGCAACTGAGCTTCACGGCATCCATTGCTTACATCCCACGTTATCATTAGTAGTAGTGCGACCATAGTCACATCAATCCAACGTCTGGTCTGCATCCTCAACCTTACGTGTTTACGTATATCTTGTATATATCTATATCTCATAGGCAAGCCGTTGCAGCAGCTGCCGTAGTCATCGTCGTCGTCGTTACTCATCGATCGCAAGTCGCGCACGGCGGCGGCGGCGTCATGTCGCACTATAACCCGCGCTCTCTTTGATTTCAGGCGCGACCGATGTGTACCTTTTACTCTTTTTTTTTCTTTTTATTAGTAGTAGAATGTAGAGTTGGCGATGTCTGCGATGGTGTATAGGTGACTAATTTGTTTTCACACAGATAAAAACAAACAATAAGTCGTCTTATCGCAGGTTTATTCTTATATATATATTGTCGTCTCACTTTTGTTTCGACGTTATATATATTATATATTCTCGTACATCACAGCTGATGATTTGCCGAATTTGCGGATATATAAGGTGCAGTATTGACAGACTGCTCTTATAATTACGATCAAATCGCATTGTACAATCTGGAGCGATTTCTACGGTAGATATGTATATATAAATGGTGCGTCGGTTTATCTATTTTTGCCGAGCGCGCGGCTTACTTGACAGCTTCAAGACATAGCGGGAGAGACGATGTGATGAGGACCTGCCTATATATCTGGTACACATTTGATATTGTCAGATATATTGTATAGGAAGGTTATTGTTGTTGTTTTTAGGTTGTAACCCCGCAAGACGTCATTAAGAATTTCCAACGAATTAGCACTTGCTACACGAGTATGAATAAAAGTATACCGAGTGGTCCGACCTCGCGTGGCTTGGATCCATCCCTAACCAGCTGTCATCAATTCCCTTGTCTCTTTCATTTCTCTATCTCTCGTGCTCGTTATATATACATTAAACATCCCCTCAAGCATTTCTCAAATCATCATCGTTGTATACGTGGACATACTACACCATCATGCTATATGCTATCCTTGATAAATATATATATATATTCGAATCCTCATCAGACACTGCGCGCACGCACTGGTAGAGACGTCCAATCGCACGCACCCACACGCGCGTTTTATATATTTATATACACAATATACGATGTGAAACATATACACTGTTAGACTTTTTGTATTTGTTGTTATATATCACTGATGCACATTTATACACATATACACACATACACACATATAGACGCGCGCACAGAAATAATGTAGCACTGGTACCGCGCACGAAATATATATTAAATTAATAATAAAAAGAAGAAGAAAATATGGAAGTGTTAGCACACTGGTGGACGGTTCGCGACTGACTGTCTGCACTCTCGTTCTATCTCTCTCAACTATATGTACAGCACGCGGACGGATCTCAGTAAGGTTTTATCAGCGATCGCCTATCGGCTATCGATGATAATGTGTTATCACGTTGGGAATTCTTATAGCGACGAGTAGCGGCCCTCTGTTATATATATATATATATATATATACACGTATTGTCACACACACACACACACCTGCGGATCTATTAAGATTAAGGGTTAAGAAACTTTGTGAGCGGTGTAGGGCAACGCCTGCTGATGTATAGAAGTGTTGAATCGGCGAGAGTTGTTACAGTAATTGTATATATTTATACATTTAATGGTGTAGCTGTATAGTTCCGATCGTGAGATGTTAAGAGGGATCAAGATGTCGGTTCAAGGTTATCGGTGAGTTGTAGGATGTTGAAAAGTACGTTGACATAGATAAATCGAAGATGCCTATATACATATATGCAAACTTTTGGTAAGCTCTGCAATATATTACATATTATTTCACTTTTTTATAATATCGTTGTTATATACAGGAATTTGTAGCCGCGATGTAATTTTAAAAAGATACATTTTTTTATTTTTATGTTATGGTGTTTGCGCCGCTTCTAGCCACTATAGGACAAACTAAAGGAAACCCAAAACAAGGAAAGGTTGAATTTTCACACTTTCACTATAACACTGCAACTATATAACTGCAACATATCAAAGGGCAATTATCACTACCCCAAAATCCATCCGCCGCAACACTGCGCCCTCAACTATCTTACTGCGCGGGAAGCCCGGAAAAAATCTCGAGGGTGTAAGAAAAAAAAACCCTCGTCGCGCCAGCGGCGGTGGCGGCGGCGGCGAAGCGACGACTGACGCGCAAATCGAAGCGCACGCGCGCAACAAGTGTATACTTATATACGACTAGAACACCTAGCATAGCGCGTTCGCAGGCACGAATATATGAGTGGATTAATCGCGGATCGAATAGTACGAGTTTAGGTTTAAGGTGTGTGCTGCGTGTGAATTTATATTCATTTTCTTTTTTTTTGTTTAGGTTGGAGATTTATTCACTTTGAAATGCAGTTTTTAGATACATGTGAGATTAGTTTTTTTTTTTTAGGTCGTCGATATTTTTAGCTGGATATTATAGAGGTTTGCAAGTAATAAATTAATAAAAATATTCTACATATTCGTAAAATTTGACTTTTCTATTGTAACTTATCATATGTTGAGTAAGGTGATGTGAAATACCGACATAATTTTAGAATGCCTATATGTTTTGCAAATATTAATAGAATTAATCCAAAAGAATGTTTAATGTAATATTGATATGTACGAAGCGTACAACAAATCTATTTTTTTTTAAATTTCCTATTAAGAATTTATTTAATTTAATAAAAACCACGATGTCGGTAAGTAGGAAACTGTAATTTTAATCTAGTTTTAAAATAATGATATCTATTGAAAATATTGATAAAATTTCATTGGAAATTTTCTGAACATAGTATTTACAAATAACGAGTGTCTGATAGAATTATTCTTCCAAACAAACGTTTGAATGTTAATTTATTAAATAATGAAATTAGGTTGATTGTCGGTATCAAAATGGCACACTTGTTTTGTTACATATACTTTAGTTACGTACAATTATACGTATCTATATTCTATCTTATCAATCTTTGCTGTATATATATTTATATGTTGGGTACTCGAAAATTCATTTAAAAGCATCAGATGCATTTGTTCTATTGCCTTGATATATTTGAATAATTAAACGTGATTTATTACTTCTATCTAATAATAATTTATAATTTTTTCTTTTACAGTAAAGTTTTCTTTTACAAACGTCAGTTAACACATAAATTATCTTTATTAAATGGTTGAACCTCCGGTATCAAATAATCTTTTTAAAATGTTAACAAAATACATACATCCATCATGTATCGACAGTCTTTTTAAATTACAAACAACAAACCTATTTCCAATCGTACTTTGTTACACATTCGCCTTCAATAGCAACACTAACAAAACTCGCGACTTCTCGCATAAAATCAACGCACTCGTGTGATATCTCTACAACGACGAAAAAAAAAATTTAAGGGAAGAATAACGCGTGATTTCCACACGTGTAACGACGCTTGCAATGCAGCTTCCGCAAGCGCAGGCACTTGCGGTTTTTGACAAAATAAACGACGCGAAAATAGCCAGTGCCCGAGTGTTCGTATACTATCACATCGCGCAGAAGGAGACGAGAGCCACTTAAATCTGGATGTGTACGTAGATAAATCTTACGTGCCGCTAAATCTCGAGTTATTCTTTTTCCGACCTTGGTTTTCCTCAATTCAGCGCTGTGAAAACATCGCGTTATGATGGGAGTTTCGGGGTTAATACATGTATATTTGAAAAGTTTCTATTTAAAAAGGCTGACATTTATGTATATTCAAAGATTTCTTTCTTTTCGATCAAGATTATCCTAATAATAATAATTTGAAAAAAAAACCATCAGTAAATCAAGGTGCAAAAAGCCTATATAATTATTTCTCCTATCGACATTACTGTATATAAGAATCTTTTTATCATCACTTTTTTGCACAGAGAATAAAAATTTTCTCTTTAGTTTATTTTATGTAGAAAATAAATTGTTTATAGTTTACCTATGATTGTTCAATTTCATTTAATATGATTTTAAACAGATTCTATAGTGAAGTGGAAAATCTTTTGATAATTGAACAGTATTCTAAGTCTGTCGTTTTAAACCTTACGAAAACATTATTACAGCTCACTGCAGTGCATTCGTGACGTCATTAATACATAGATAGAAGCGAAAATTTAGCCGTTTATTGCCATATGCGTTTTATACTTCTACTATCTATAACTAAGATGATAGTATGAAAATCACACTACTTTAGAATTAATGCTGTGTAAGAACTGAAAATGTATTATACATGATGTTTTTATAAATTTTATCAAAACATAAAAAGTATAGAATTTAATGTGCGTATATATATTACGATTAGACTTTTATTTTTTTTAAAAAACTTATATGTAATTTTATCAATATTTCATTGAATCAATTTCAAATCGAACAGACAGAATATACCTTGCAATATTCAACAATTTTTTACAAAATTCGAACTTTAAAAATGTATTTTGTACGCGTTTCTTTTTCTCGTTCATATTTATATTTTGTAAACAATTCCTTCCAGTGCTGTTCAATCTCTTGTCCCGGAATAAATGTCTTATTCATTTGTAGAAATGAAAAAAATTATAAAATCTTCTAGGGAAAATGCCGTCTGACTTCTCTTACTTTGACTCGTAAAGAAGATAGCCTCCGGTAGCACGTGGTCAGTATAGTGAGTCCCCGCAGCAACGCTTATACCTGAGAACTCCCGCTGAGATAATATTCGGTAGTAATCATAAACTGACCATACCTTCTCAGCGTGTCTCCTCGGGAAACCCAGCTGGCAAGACATTCTACCTACTCGGTACGTTTGCTACGTGCTGAATGTCACGCCTCGTCGCTGGATCCTGAAAGCCGAGAAACAAATTAGCCAGTTTGGGAAGCTAGAATTTCTCACAGAGTTAGGACAAGTGACTAAAGAAATAAATCCCTCTCTGAGTGGCAGAACTCTAGCGCCTTCCCAAACTGCCATCGGCTTCCCAAAGTGACCAATTAATATGCGTATATATGAAAATTTCTACCCAAACTAGCCAATTATAATATGTATATGTATATATATAAATTATGTATATATATATAAATTATGTATATATATAAATTATGTATATATATAAATTATGTATATATATAAATTATGTATATATATAAATTTAATTATCATTCTTCACATGGAAAAGAGAATTATGAGCTCGTATCCCTGGTGGATTTGTTTCTCGGCTTTTAGGATCCAGCGACGGGGCGTGACATTCAGCACGTAGCAAACGTACCGAGTAGGTAGAATGTCTTGCCAGCCGGGTTTCCCGAGGAGGCACGCTGAGAATATATATAGCAGTTATTTAAAAAAAATGTTGCTAGTGTTTTTAACTCTAGGAAAAAAAATAGTTATTAAATTATAGCTAGTAATTCCCAGGAGTTCCGAGGAATTCCCTGCCTGCTGGGATAAGAAAGTTTTCCTCTCTCAGTAGATTTAAAACTGCTGTGAGAAGGCATCTCTTTGACCTAGACTAATTCACTCGCTAATTGCTATTTATATTAATTTATCGTATGTATTGTCAC
>JAWWEQ010022224.1:0-28510 GCA_035583055.1 Torymus tubicola | reverse complement strand
TTTTAATGAAAAATTCATTTCGTAATACAGTGTATAAGTAAATGAATTTACTCTCATGCCAACTTAAATTTCAATAAGAAAAATCTCCTCCTGAGTTGGTATCTTCTTGCATCGGATTCCCAGTTGGTACTTTTATAAAACGGATTCTGAGGTGGTACCTTCTTTTACCAGGCTGACCATGTGAAGAGTCAAAAGAATAACGAACCCTTTTGTACCGAAGTTTTAATTCTTATAACCTTTCTATAGATACTATAACTTGACTCTCTAAAATGCAACAATATTAATAGATGACGTCTCGTAAGTGGTAAAACCATGATAATGATTTTCAAATCCATCCTGGATATTTAGAAATAGTTCGCATACTAAAATGTAATGCAGATTTATGTGTTTTAAATGATTGTTTTTTAAATTGCACATTGCAAATCGTGATTTTCCCATTTAAAGCGGTTCCACTTGGGTCTGCAATCGCTTTTCTTGGTGTGGAATTGTATGTTCTGGGTTCGATCTTTATATCTGACACCGACTTCTTGCAAGTATTCAAGCGCAACGTATACGAAGAAAATTTTATGGCAATTTCCCGACATTGTGTGAACGACCCATTGGTCACAGGAAGGCTTTGCGGCGACTTCTCCTCAACCAACCCGGGAGACTCATAAATAGTACATCATACTAACTACCCAGCTCGTGCTGTGGAGATCCCAAAGCTGAGATGTCGAACACCTTCGGGACAAGCAAGTTAAGAGACGAGTTCTCTTCTACTAGACTCTACCGCGACTACGAGTTTGTGATAAGCGACTAATAAGGGGTGCTCCGGGATTGAGGAACCGGGATTTGGGAAACTGTAAAAGGCACTTCATTATTTTCTTTCTTTAATTATAACTTATAGAACAACTCATATTCTCATAAGCATAACTATAATTATAGGCATATGTACCCCTTTTATAATGCGCAATATTTTATATATAATAAGTATTGCATTTAAACAGATTTGATGTCATTTCTGAATGAAATATCTAATTTCATTATTATATAATGTTTATATTTATTATTATTTTTATTTAAGAATAATATTATTATTAACATATTTAACCAAACTGTACTAATGTATATATATGTACTAATGATTGTTTATTGTTCATATTTTTGATTATTTTTTGTTACATAGTAATATTATTTTCAAACCACATGCCGGCACCTAAGAATTGATTGTAGATTTATAATTAAATACATGTTTACATATATACATTATTTTTCTTTAAACGATTGCAATGAATAAAAAAACATCATTTATTGAACATGATACTTTTCATTAAATATGCAATTTACTTTTTTGTCTATACATTGCATATTATACATTATAATATACATTATATATACATTATTATAAATCAAAACGTTGATAATAATAAATTCAATAATTAATCATTATAATGATACAGGACATTAGATATTTTTTGGTATGATATAGCAATTATAAGAATCTTCGACAGTTAAAATGGAGAATTACATGGTGATCATAAAAAATATCTAAATAGATTATTTTCAAATTCTCAAATTTAAATGTCATTTATGAAACAGTTTAATTCAAAGAACAACCGTATAATTGTGGTTTATTTGCAATTGTATTTATAATATAAATTCGCAATGGAGTTTGTCCTTGTAATCTTATTTTTGATGAAACAAAAATGTGAGAATAAAATATATTTAAATGCAATGAAATACAAATTTTTTCAATAGTTCCTAACAAAATACATATACTAATGTAAGCTTTAGCGTAATGAGATATCCCGATGCTAACACTTAGGAAACCAATTACAAATAACAATAACCATGAATAATTATAGTAAATTGTATGAAATACAATCACAAACTTATAATTGTAGAAAAATAATTAAATGGTCAAAAATAATAAGAGCGAACCGATTAAAAACATTGCAAATAAACAATTGCAATCAAATAAATCTTACTGCCAAGCAGAAAGAAAAGAAAGCAATTAGAAAAAGATAATCAAGAAAAAATGCTAGCATAGAATAACAATTTTTGGAGGTAAATAAAAGCAAAAAACGACGTGAAAATTCAAATAAAGAGAAAGAAATTAATAGAAAAAAACTTAAAAAACGTCACTGCCAAGCAGAAAAGAAGCAATTAGAAAAAAAATCATCAAAAAGTACGATGACCAAGTACTAGTCCAAGTGGAGATCCTTGCGATGAAGTAGGGCCAGCGAACGTAGAGATGAAATTGCTAGCCCTTCTTCTGACATTAGGACGTGAAAGTAGCCTATCGATATGTCATGGACAGAGCCGTCAATTACCTCACAAAAGCACGTACCATCTTGTAGGAACGACGAATGAAGCTGATGTTAATTCTCCCCAAAGTTATATGATAGTAAACTTTGAGGATTGCGTCAAACTCGAGTGCGAAGATCCGCTGTTGAGGCTTAAGTGGTGCCTTTGTTAAGCGTTCGAGAAGGGGACTGAGCTATTGGTTAACCGGATCGGTGGAAGTCCTTCTGGAGAGAATTCGACCCTGAGATATTTCTTGAAAGGCTGCTCATCATCTATGTCAATCGTGGCGTCTATCCTTTGCACTACAATTTTGTGTAGAACTCTAGTGAAGACGGAGAAGATGGAGATCGGTCTTAAGTCTCCTGGCAGAGAGGCCTGAGACTTCCTGTGAATGAAGATGGTTCTTGATGCAGCTTGATGTTTGGGCAGCCTATTATCGCATCAGAGAATAAGGTTGAAGGCCCGACTGATTATGTCACGAGGGACGACTCATCAGTTCCATCGGTCCCCGATGAGACGGCCAGAGACGGTCTTGCTGCTCGGATTTCACAATGGAGTCGTAGCTCAAGTGCTAGAAAGCTTACTCAGCAATTTATTGATGAGATTTTGAGTTGTAGATTATATTATAGGTATAAGAAATGAGCAAGATACGTGGGAATGGAAATATATAAAGGTTTGATGAATTCATTTTATAATCAAGCAGTAGATTTAAATTCTGTAATTGGAAAAATGGTTATTTTGCGTTATCGTTTCCGTGCTATTCAACAAAATTTTCTAGACTCAGTGACTATGCGTAAAAATTTTAGCAAACCTGATTTATTTTTAACTATGATCTGTAACCCACACTGGAAAGAAAAGAACTGGAAATCTTACTGCAAATGGTAATGTAATAGATAGACCTGATATTATTACCCGTTTCGATAAAATATAAAAATGAAATCGTTTCATTGCCTCGATTTGTAAATTCTAAAGTTTTTTGGACAGTTGTAAGTTAAGTGTTCCAACGGATGGCGATAGTCACAAAAGTCAATCAGTAAATGAAAGAGGATACAGGAAGAAAATACATAGAGGTTTTTTTATAGACGTTTAACCACATAAGCAAATGGTAAATAGTACCAGCTGACTAGAGTCGCAGACGTTTTTAAAATTAATTTCAGATATAGTAAATGGAATATTACTCTCTTAGATGAAGGATCGACTGCGATGTTAATCAACTCGCGAGTAGCAAAGTGAAGTTTTATCATGAAAAAAGGTCAATCAGTAAGTGAAAGAGGACACGGGGTGAAAATGCGTAGAGGCTTTTTCGCGGACATTTGACCACAGGAAACTTGTACGTAATTTTTTAAACCCTTTTTAATTATTTTTTACCCTCTTTTAACCCCTTTTAAACCTCTCTTTAACCGCTTTTTATTTCTTTATTCAACCCAATCCTCATAGAATGCATTGGGTGGGGGATGTAAGATAGTCGGGAGGACGGTTGGTGGATGATCGAACATTTTGGCTTTTCAATATAATAATAGATTCTTCATCTAAAAATTTCTATTGAATAAATTTTGACGTTTACAACTGTAACAATATATAGTTGGAAAAAATATCTGCATTTAAAAGTATATTAACCATTTAAATGGAACAATAAATACTCTAGCATTGTTCGTGCACAACTAACGATTTTTCCCAATAAAATACGATTCTTTGAGGTGATTCGAGCACTGACGAAAAAACACAACGAAAAGCCGTTGAAAAATATACACACATCGAAACTGATAAATTCATTTTAACGACATTGCTTCCTGACAGGCCTGCGCATGCCCGCGGATTTATCAGCCTATGTGCAGGCTTTTCAGTTGCTCGTTTCGCGAGCCAGTCCCTCTCTCGTCCGGGTTTTATCTTTGTCCTGCACTGTAGCGGTCTGCACTCGTCATTCATTTGTCGAGCCGCGTGTACACCGCGTGGGAGGAAGAGTGGGTGGTAGAGAGAAAGAGAGTCTATCAGAAGCATCGATTTCGTTACCTCAATTCGACACGACGAACGCGCGACCGCGCGAGGGGGACAGGACAAATCCGACGAGTCCACGGACGACTTGAAAATAAACCAGCCCCATGGTATCGGTCGCGTGCAGGTTGTATATTCGCTCTCGACGAAAGCGAACGAGTTCGATGTCTCTGCGGTGTATTTGTTTAAAGGGACTGTGGTGGATCAAATGTACACACACTTTTCAGAACGGATCTCTTCATTGAATTTTGCAATTCATTGCTTTTTGGTCCACAGCGTGTTTCGTGCTCATGTGAATTTATGCATACTCTAAGCTATTACATTAGTAAATGTTTTTAATATTTTTTAACCCGAGAATCAAGTGAAATGTCTATACTTTTTAAATTTATTTGAGTTAATACAGACTTAAACAACATATAATTTTTATCTGATAGTACTTTGTTAAATGCAGTGATTTTGTATTAATATATTTAAATAAATAATACTTCTATATAAATTAAAAACCGGATTTACAATGAATTATTTTGAAAATCTACTAAAGTGAGCTACTACGCCTAAAAATTGATCAAGCCAAATATAAGATATGAATAAGAAAAAAAGAGCTTAAATATTTTCAAAACCAAATGTCAGATAAAATCTTGTCTTTTCTACTTGTTAGACAAAAGTTTACCTTTACATTTTTATTCAGTTTCTCTCCCTTATTACATTTTAGAAAAACTATGTATTTACTAAAGATTTATCCGTTTCTTATCAATAAGTTTTAGTTAAAGTTCTTTAAAAATATCGATGAAGATTTTTAGCTTGAAAGCCCTCTTATTTTAGAAATCAGTAAAATTGTAAGACACACTTATTCAAAGCTTCCAAACTAATATTCTTAACTTTGGATCATGCTAACGTTTCACTCGTAAGAGAGAAATTCTATTAAAATAATTATTATTACTGTTCAATTTGAATATTCCTCAATTAATTGTATAGCAATATTTTTGTCAAATACTAATTATTTATGATTTTCGAAGTTTCAGGTACCAGGGCAAGTGTGTTAAATCGAGAGAAGATTTCTTTAAGAGACGGAAATACTCGTTCCAAGTAAAAATTTAATTAGTAGATTCCCTACTACAAAGTCGAAAACTTTCTAAATTCCACTCGTATTTTAGCATTATAAAATGAAATTTCAAATGAACTTCTTAAAAATCTGCTTTTAAACTTGTTCCTGGAAGAATCCCAAGAGCACCGATATCCGGACTTAACTTTTTATGATTCAATTTTCTTCAGACTTAGCTTAAATTCGAAAATTCAATTGAAAATTATTAACAGTTAATAAAAAAGGAAAATTAAGTGAAAATCTACAGCTTTTATTAAAGAGGCTTGGTAGTATTTGTTGTATAAATTTTTAAAAACTTTAACTTCTTATAGATATTATTTAGCCCGTCCAAATCGGGACATTGAAACTTAATTAGAATTTTCATATCTAATATTTCGAAAAATCTATTTACCTATAAATTGAACTAACTATTTATAAAAAATTTCAAATCTACGTTAAAGTATAACATTATTTTTAACAGAGCTTTTAATTTTGAGATAACAATTATGTATAATTTTAATTAATATTTTATTAATCAATTTAATTTTATAACAATGATTAATCAAACATCGATATTTTAATATTGTTCATGTTCAAGTTGTTATGCAACAATAGAAATTAAAGCAATCACCTTTACGGTATCAATTAATGTTTACTTCTATTAATTCATTTTATTAAAATTAAATTCTTCATAATTAAAATTCGGTATTGATATTTTAAAATCTAGATAAAAATGGATTACGTCTTATAAAACTGTAAACTAATAGTAAATTCTCTAAAGAAATTTCTAAAATCCAATTCATAGCAAACCCTAGCGGAAAATATCGGCTTAAAATTCTTCAATCGTAAAATGTTGAAAAAATTAGCTATTACCTTAAGAAGCGCGCGGTCCGATCATTCGAACAATTTCGAGAATTCTCTTGCCGCATCTTTGGTATCTTAAAAGCATGTGCTTAGGAATTTCGGGGTGGTAGGCGACGTACCAACTGCTACCCCCGCTTTGCATCGTCACGTTTCGCTCGTGGGAGAGTCGAAAGAGAAGCGAGACAGCACGAGGACATAAATAGCGCAGGGGCTCAACAGCGATAAACGATTTATCGGCTCGCAGAATCTCGACTGGAATGCGCACGCGGCCGAGCGACGACGGAAAAATAAGCCGCTAGATTTATCGCGCCCCCGCGAGAGAATCAAAGGGTGGGGAAATTCTCGTACCGGGCGCCAATTGAATGTTCCCCCTCTTGGTGCTTTAGCGTTTTCGCTCACTTAGTGTTCCGTTCTTTCGTCCCGACAAATAATGTGTAGATTTGCGGTGAAATAAAGAGTACTTTTAATGAATTCGTTGCGGTTTTCAGTACCAAAAATTAATATAAACTAGATTCGACTATAAAAATATTCTCTTTTTCATTTGCTATAACGTTTTTTTATATTGATTTTCCGATTTAGACACGTTATCGTTTACCAACAGTATTTCTATTCTGTCATAAGAACTTGCAAATAATCTAACTATAGTTATCTACATCATAAAATAATCCTATCGCCCCTGCATCACGTTAGGAACCGTTATTTTGGTTGTATTAGATAATATTCCCTTTATTTAAATTTCATTTTACTTTATGTTTCTGTGTTTTATATTCTTTTTTGTTTGTAATATTTTGATATTATTTTCGGTTATTTAACATTATCTTTTCGTTATTTCAATATTATTTTAGTATATATTTCATAAATTTTCGTTCATTTTTGTTATTTTCTCATTGGGTGTGTGTGTGTGTTATTTTATAATATTATTTCCTTACGTTCCATTACCATTATATTTACATCATTACATTATTATATTTATCTGAGGTAAATCATGCATATTTTCTGTGCAAAATGTGATTCTTAGGAAATCAATATTTTTTAATAAAACAAGAGTGGATATCGAAAATTAGAATATTTATTTGTAGAAAGGTAATTTATTAGAAAGATTTTTAACCGAAAGCTTGTGGTTCCGACAAGAAAGAAAATCGAAATTAACAATACCAAAAATTTATAAATAAGAAAAAAATTGAAAAAATGGTCAACCGATTGAAGGATCAAACTTTTCTAAAATTTGGTATTCGACTTTTAATTTTTCGATATAGTGATCTCTCTGAATAAATTTATTTCTAATGTATGAATTTTCTATCCTTACACCTTCATATAATAAATTTTCTATTTATCGATACCCACCCGACAACGCTATAGTAACAGTAAAGGCATTATTTTGAAATAGCTTGATTATTGGAATAGACGGTCCATTCAGAAGGCCTCGAGACACGGTTCTCATTATTTGTTTTAAAGAAGTGCCCCCTAAAGTTTCAGTAAAATTCAGGGCGCGCATTCTTGGTGAGCTTCTTGTAAGTTCAACACCTAATAAATATCCAATTGTCTTGACAAAACCATATTTGAAGTTGAACATTTTTTTAAGAATATTATTATTTTAAAGGATTATTAATTTATTACACTTATTAAAGACAGTAGTATTTAAAAATTCTAATTTATCGATGATGGCTTTTTTATTAATAATATTCATCCGTCCATTACACACATATATTTGCATGTTTATTTGAATTAATTGATTTGTAATATGAATTCTTTTATAACTTGAAAATATGTATAAATGTAGTTAGTATTTATAATTAATTTTTGTCATAAGAGACAATTTGCCAACAATGGAACATTAAATTTAGAATAGCATTAAAGAAGCATCTTAGAGCATCTTAAGCAGCATACAGAATTTTATTTTAAAGTAGTCAGACATAAATTAATGTAATCGATTAAAGTATAAGTATAAAACTATCATATTTCTATGTATTATAGGATCCTGGGGCACTAATATTTAATGCAAAAGAATATTGGAATGTATATTATACAATAAAATTTAACATTTAATCTTAAATTTTGAAAGTTTTAAATGAGTAAGAGATCTCTCATAGAGAGAGAGAGAGGCTCTCGCTGTATTTGTTGCGTGGCCAGTGCAAGTTGAAACTCGCACACTTATGAGCCAAATGTATGAGCTTGTTATGTGGTACTATATTAAATTACATTGATAGTTCACGCTATGCACACACCTATTGCTCGATGTATACATAAGTAAGGCAAAATAGCCATTACTGGGACACTTACTACAACGAAACTCATATAAGCATGATTAAAAAATAGTAAACTGTCATTTTTATACAAAAGTCAGTGTGCGGCAGAAAGCTTATGCATTGCTTTGTCGATTTTAAAAACAAAATCACGCATTAACATTGGAAATACAAACGAAATGGCATATTCATGCATGTCACATATACGCAGTGTTCGATGCGCATTTTGTATTATTTTTTTTTCAAATATAGAATTATTTTGTATAAACATAAATTATGTAATCAAATAAGTGGGAACTTATATAATTAACGGTCAGATACAGTAAATAATCAATATTCTTTCTGACTGTCTCTAATGACTTTTTTACCTTACTCGACATACGGCGTGGTCTGCCACCAACAAGCCAGTATGTGTATACTAAGGTAAAATAGCCATTACTGGGACAATGTCCTATACTGAGACAGAAAGAATATTGACTATTTACTGTATCTGACCATTAATTCTATAAGTGAAGATTGTATAATATTTTTAAAGTTCCCATTTATTTGATTACATAATTTATTTTTATACAAAATAATTCTATATTTTTAATATATATATATATAAATGCGTATCAAACACTGCGTATGTAATATGTATGAATATGCCATTGTATTTATATTTCAACAGTTTCAATGTACTGTTTAAAACAATGAATCAATGAAATTTCACGCATTGCTGGACAAAAACATGTTTCTACACATTTTCAATATCTTTATAAATCGAATGAATCTTTATTAGGGCCATATTATTAAGTACGTATTCAATTATTAAGTGTCTCGCTTTCGGACAGATATTTTTATACAAATTCCTAAACTGGGACACATATTTACACCTAATTTTTACTATGTATTTTGTTACAAATATTGTAATGGAGTATTATATCATTATTTATTGACTTAATATTCTTAGTCAATTAGTTATAGGATACTGAGAATGTCGCAAAAGAAAGATTTTCCTTGTCCCAGTATTGGCTTCACTTTGTCCCACTTTTGGAATATAGCTAAAACATCTTAGCTCCTTAAAGATCAAACTGACTATCTGTGAAAATGTATTTATATCATATGTTTCCAATATTAATGCGTGATTTTGTTTTTAAAATCGACAAAGTCATGTATAAGCTTTCTGCCGCACACTGTATTTTGTATAAAAATAATAGTTTCTATTTTTTAATCATGCTTATATGAGTTTCGTTGTAGTAAGTGTCCCAGTAATGACTATTTTACCTTATTAAACGAATTAGAATAACGTACATGCATCATCAATTACGCGAATTTAGTTTTCTCATTCTCCAGCCTGTTGCGGATTTAGCTTTAGTTGATTTTCGACTGTGTCTGCTTAGTTTGAGCGAAATATTTTTCGCACACGGTTTTTTTATAAATTATTTTTTTCTTTAAAAATAATGAATAAAAAAAGCTTAAAATTTAGTTATAATACTCAACATCCTTTATAACCAAAAAAATATTCATGGTAATATATTTTTTTAATTTCGAAATATAACCTATTTACAAAATATTACGTTTCCATGAATAACTTGTGACGAAATATAGCTTAAAAAATTTAAATTGTAGAGAATTTTATCCTGTATACAGAGAATTCATAATATATAAACAATATTTAATATAAATATTAAAAAAATCTAAAATAAAAATTTTGAATATTGAAAAATGGCTATAAAAAAAATAATTTTACAAACATAGAATATCGACCCGAAGAGTTTGAGCAAAATCTTGAAAAATGATCACTGAATCGTTAAAATCTGTTGAGTAGATCATGAGGTATCAGCGTTGGACATACATACATACACACATACATCCATACGGACATTTTCTAAAAATAGTGTATTTCGATTACAAATTTTATAAATAACATTCCTAACACATTATCTCAAAAAAATTTTTTTTTATTATCACGATACTTCGTCTAGAAGGAAGCAAAAGAACTGAGAGATAGGGAAGACACTTCTTTTTTAATGTAAGCGGGTCTAAAATACTTCTGGTACCCTCAGTTTTGCGCTATTGGCTGGTGACTACGAACCTGAGTAGGAATCTTTTTATGCGCTCGCTTGAGTTACATTTCAGAAAGTTTCACAATTTAACTAAACAGTCATTTGTGTTGTTAAGATCACCAATTAAGAAATGTGTGTAAGTAGAACACTTCGGAAGTAAAATTTTAAGTTTTCCAAATTATTGATGCCATTAATCTACTTTTTAATTTGATACATTAAATTGAAAACCGGCTGTGCGTATTTTAAAATTTATCATCACGCACGCAGCTCATGTCGGACACAGCGTTGTGCACCCACGTCTGTTTACCGAGGTGTACGCACGATAAATATCCCGCATGTGAATTTCGTAAAATGCCATTTTATCCCGCTCGTGTGATTACATCCATGAAAAAGGAAATAAACACGCGCATTAAAGGGACCTTCGCGCACCAACAAAATTCGAATATTTGCAATGATATTTCAGTTTACGAAGATTTCGTAAATTATTATTATCATTCCCTGCAGATATCAGCGAACTTTTTATATCGTGAAACGTAATTTTCATTGTGACAGTTCATTTTTATTCTGGTAAGATTTAATATTTTATGCTTGAAACAAAAAAGTATTAATATTTTTTACTTTTTTATTTCAGCCATTTTTAAACACAGCATACTCATCAGTCAAGAGAATTTATTATTTTATAATCTTTATTCAGATAAAAAAGTTTTAAATGCTATTTAAATACATTTGCTTTTCAGAAAATTTTCATTTCAGCAAATACAATATAATATTTAAAAAGACCCTTTAAGATATTAACGGCTTTTCAAAATTAAAAGACATAACAATGAAAATAAATTTGAAGTTAAGAAATGATCACGTACGAAATAGTAATCTTAACAGGCACCTTCATCAAGCATGAAGTTACAATTTATTCGCGCATAAATACATTACCCCTACGCATCTTGTAACTAATGCGCGATATTCCATATACCACATACTTATACACACATATTCGCACATATAAATGGAGAATCACAGTTGTAACGCAAATTTACGCCGCAATCAAGTGTCTGTGATGCGCTGTCATCGTCTCGCCTCGTTGCTTTTTTAGCTTCGTAACGGTTGACCGATATTTTTGTCCCTTACTGGTGAGAAATTTTTTACTCCGTACGCCTAAGGACCGACGGAGAGATCAACGATTCCGAAGTCAAGTTAAAATCGACACAGAGACAGATTCAGTTTAGCACACTCGCTGAAGCATATTAAAAACGTTACTATGGTTTTTTTTTCTACAGCTTTAAACGACTACTGGCACAGGCCTATTGACAATTTCACAAAGCAAGCATTTAAAAAAAGGAATTAAACGAATTTAGGAATTTATTTGAGCGAATCGGATTTATTTTTATTCAACCTTCCGCAAACGCGACTTTTCATATTCCGTGAAAAATAGGAATATATTGCGTGAGCTGTCTCGCCTTTTTCGTTTAAATTGCCATTACTTCGCATTTTTATTCTGATTCAGAAAATGATTTATAATGATTGTAAAAAGTGACGTAAAAATAAAACCATTCAGAGTCATCTCTGAGGCGCATAGAATGAACTTTAATAATGAAAAATGTTGTAAATCACTGTTTTAATAGTTTACAATTTAAACAAAAAATGTATGTTTCAGAATCAAATGTGTATGTTTGATAATGATTTATTTTTACTGAAAAACTTCCTGTAAAATTTTAGTAAAAAGCTTAAGTTTTCAAGTCTGGGTCCGGGTTACTTAACAGTTTGGTAATTTTTACTGATTTATTTTTCTCCGTGTAAGCAGCTAGTTATAGTGTTTCGTTGTTATGAATTGGCGACTTTAATTCAAGCTCGCGATCCGTCATTTCCTATATTATTAAAAATTTCAATAGCTTAATTATAACAACGTAGAATATTACACAAAAATTTTAATAGTTTGTAGCAGCAAAATAGAATTCGAACGAATATTAAGAAACTTCACATTTTTTTATTTACTGATCAAATGCTGATCATCGAACTTTTTAGATCAGGCTGTGACTAGTAAAAAGTTTTATAACATACTCGCAAAGTGCAAATATTTTTATCGCAGGTATGTGACTCTATGCATATTATTCAGCTATCAGAAACATGATTAGAAGTGTTAAAAGTTTGAATCACATAATTTTAGAAAATGTATATGCCTGTGCATATGTATACCCCTTTATCTCGAGAACTATAATTCCAATTTGAATTTATCAAAGCTTTTGTTTGTTTTTTTTCCAAGTTTCGAAAAATCCATTATTTGTTTTACCGATGCATTTTTGTTTTATGACGAGTTTTGCATCCCGATATAGTGATGTGAAGTATTTTATTATTTATTTAACTTTGCTCATTTGTTTTGTTAAAATTCAAATACAAATATTTAAAATTGCTATGATAAATGATTAGTTTATTTTATTTGAATAGTTTTTTAATAAATTAAGAATTTGATGTCTATTTATTTAATTAGTCACACACTGTTCCTTGAACAGTAATAGTTAAAAAATTTTAATTGAAATCGTCTACATTAATTGAATGTTTATATAGGTAACGCAATATATCTTTCATTAAAGTATAACTATTATCAATTTTGTAGACTATTTTTCTCAGTATGATTTTCAACATAATTTATCAATAACTAAATTTACTAAGAAACGATTTATACGTAATATTGAATGACAATTTATTTTAAATTTATTTAAAATATCCACATATATGTATATAATAAAAGTATAACAATTTTTCTATTTATGTTAAATTCTGCAAAATAACTAAAATTTCATTTATCATCCAATCTTAACTTTTAAAAGTTTAATTAAAATGCGAAAATTATATATTTCGCATTAAAAGAAAGACATTTTCTCTTAAATTTAAATCCGTTTCGTTGATCCACTTGAGGATAATATTCAACCCTTCATAAAATTTTAAAAACCAAAAAAAATTTATAAAACTAATTCCTTTTGGGAAAAAGAATTTTTATTTTTCATTGAACTTCTCGCACAATGGATCATAAATGTACATTTTTATATAATTTTGAGAATGATTGCAGCATTGGAACACATCTAGATATATTACCATTTTGGCATTCTACTAATTGGTCACATTTGAAATGATATTATTATTATTATTATTATTATAATGAATAATAGTAGTATCAAACCATTCAGATAGGAATTTATTACAGTATATAAAATGTAAGTAAAAATTGTTGCTATTCAAATTTTTTTAAAAAGATAAGCAAATTGCATAATGTGAAGAAGCCGAATGGTGTATTTAAAAAGCCCATAATTCAATAAATGAGTTCACTCATAGTCCCAAAATCGTATAGACATTTTATCAAGTAAAAACTTGATGAGGCTAGTTTGAATAAAGTTAGAAGAAACAATCAGCTATAGCAACAGCTACCACTATTCGGTTCTGAAATAGGATAGACGAACAAGATGCTACACATTTAGACTATGCTTAAAAATATTTCAAATATAAGTTTTCTTTAACAATAAAAAATAGCACGTTTGTTGCGTTTACATTATATAATTGATCGAAATATATAATTTTAAATTCTCTTTTTGGGTTATTAACTTTTCCTTCTTTTAACACTAAACTGTCGTTTGCGAAGTATTTAGATTAACGTACAATCATCGCACAGTAACGTTTCTAGCCAGAAAAATAAGAAAGAGAGAAAAGGAGAAGTGCTCGCAAGCTAGAGAAACCACTGGGTGGCGCTGGAGAAAATGTAACTTACCTTGAGTACCTGGCGCACTCATAGACTATCTCTGTGGTATGTGGCGCCCGGATTCTCGGATAATTGCAGCGGCGAAAGGAACTGAAGTAAGCATCCGCTTTACCCAGGAGCTTTCCCTGCAACAAAATAAGAGAACGACATGGAATGAATTCACGCCACCTGTTATATTTATATATGTATATATAGATGTATATGGCCAAGTCTCTATCAAATCGAGAGGTCAAAAAATAGATTTTCTTGAGACTTTGTGAAAACGTTTAATTTGATGTACCGAGTGTTGATGATTTTTTTCAGATTTTTTAACTTTTATGTTTTTGAGCTGTGTCATGTCAAAGTTGACAATTTTAGCATTTTCTGCATTTTTTGCCGATTTTGATTATCGTCAAAAATTCTTCCCTGAGGAGTTATAAATTAATCAAAATCGACAAAAAATGCAGAAAATGCTAAAATTGCCAACTTTGAAATGCTGCAGCTCAAAAACATAAAGATTAAAAAATCTGAAAAAAATCATCAACACTCCGTACATCAAATTAAACGTTTCATAAAGTCTCAAGAAAATCTATTTTTGACCTCTCGATGTGATAGAGAATCACCCATATATGAGCATATCCCCAAAACTGTTACATCTACTTGAAACTGACGAAATGGCTTATTTATGCTAGGATTTTAGCCACAAATAATTATAATTCTTCAAATTTTCATTATTTAGGTAATAAGTAATGTTTTTACAGAGTAAACATTTATATGCTAATTCTCGTAATCGATTTAGAGCTCCTAAAAATAAAAAAATGCAATATTTTCTAGTGAAACTCAATAAAATGTCAAGATTCTTAATAATATTTTTTTAAACCGCCGTTAATTAGATCTCTAAAATAAAGAGCATCGGTAAGATGTCACTATACTACAATATTCACAATTTTTTCATCCACGTGCCACTTCTTATGTAGACACAATAACGTTTAGAATATGGGTCACCCTATTTTTCAAAATTTGAAATTGTGACAAAGTTAACGTTCCAAGGAATTCGCCCCTTTTTAAAAATGTTAGATAGTAATATTGATTGTTAGTTTTTATCAAAACAGACCTTTTAAACACTGTCCCGTGTGTGTGCCGGGAACGAAATACAATGCTATTCTTATGGGAGAAACGCGCACTTGGAAAAAAATGAGTAACACTGACGAGATCTTATTCTCCAAGCGTTCAAATGAATATATGGAAAAGTATAGGACTGTGCTCGCAATTGGTTTCTGGTAATTTTTTTTACGAAAAATGACAAAGTTTTGGGGATATGCCCATATATACGTATATATGGGCCTGACTGCGACGCAGTGCCACCACTGCCGCCGCCCCATGCAAATGAGCTTAGCGGGTAGAAGCTCGGCTGCACCCAAATTATAATGCGATTACGACCTCGCGGCGCGGAGGCTCGGTTCGAACTTTCCGCGCGGATTTGCGAAAATAATGCTATACGCGAGTACGCGACCCAGAGCTGCGCGAGAATTTCGTTAAGCGCACGCGCCTGTGATTAAGTATAGCGAGCTTAGAGGAGATGTACGCTGATGCATGAGTGTTTGCCGTGTTTAAGAATTGATTTCCGCTTGAAATTCAAAGAAACTTTAGAATGAAAATTGTCATTCTTTAAACTTCGTAAAAAATATCTTAAGTGCATTGACCTATTCAAAAGATGTATCTTAATATTTATAGTTATAATGTTTTTAATTTAAAAGTAAAAAAGGTAAAAGTTCTTTTGAAACTGTTAATTCTTTGGTAAGTTTCACAGAACGTGTAAAGTTCTTGCAAAAGTCAGTAGAATGTACATAATTCATCATGAAATTATTCAGTCGATTTGAAAGATATTTAATTAAACTTTATCTCTATTATAATTATATATAATTCATCTACTTTAGAATCATGTTATTTATTACCGCAACGTAAAAAGCTTTTTGACTGAAGTTTGTGCAAATAAATGTCAGACTATATTACATTTCGCATTAATATTTAATTAATTATTATTAAATACATTTTAATGCTATCTGTCTCTATTGTAGTTCTGTTATGTTTTTTTAATGGGGTTGTTTCTACAAATTTGAATTATGCCTGGAATAAGCTAATGAATTGTTTGAATAATATCTAGAATATCATACGTCGAAATTATGCGAAGAATATTCATACGAATTTAATTAACAAATTCAAGGTCTACATTTATTTATAATAAATATTAATCATCTTCTTTTATTAAAACTTGCAATTAAAATTAATAACATATAACTTTATAACACAGTGGTTTTTGTTGACAATGAAAATGTCATTTTCTTTATAAGATTCCGTTTGATTCATTATACGTGTAGAGAAATATAGCTGAAAATGGGTAAACATTAAGCCGTAAAACTATGTGAATAAACCGCAAAAGAATTTGATGCTAACGCTCACGGTTCATTAGTTCTCAAAGAGTAATTCTTATTTATGCAATTTTCCCTTCAGCCTGCAATATCAATTTTTTTTCAACACTTTACCAGAGACTAAAAGGATTTAATTAGCAATTCTCTTTGATCGAAGAGTCAATGCTCCCCCTCATTCTCTCTCTCTCTCTCTCTCTCTATCTATCTCTCTCTTTCTCGTACTCTTCCTCCCTCGTTTACCATACCCTTCCACATTAAGTGCTTTTACATGAACGAAACCGCGAGACGCGAACTCTATGTGCTTGCCGAACCGAAGAGAAGGCACAGAACACACAGTACAAAAGAGGCGAAGAAGAGAACACAAAAGCGTGCACGCCCCTTCTTTATGGCTACATCGAAACCGTTCATAGCGCCTGCATGCTCAGCTCGCGTATAAGCGCGCGCACAGCGGCTGTCAGTTATAAATTGGCTCGTTTTAGCCTCGTTAATACCGCCGACCACAATCATGTATATCAAGTTTTCACCACGGGGGAAACGAGAACAGGGCTTTCTGTTGCTGCGTATACCGGACCAATGTAAATTTTTCGCGCTTATGCATTTATTCATTCTCTCCTCAGCGGCCGCGGGTGAAGAACTGTTTTCAAATACGCGCGTGCGGAGCATCCGCTTTTTTGCGCTTCTTCATGGATCGTCGTCGGTTCCACCTCTGCGCGCTTTTTTCGTTCCTTACTCGCATTATTAAAAATTTCACCCTGCTAGGCAGCTGTGCAAATTTTTTATCAGACTTCATTTTTCAATCTCAACAAAGAGAGGGAACGTTATTTTCACCGAAAATGTGAAATTTGATGAGCACGCAAAAAGTATTGAAAATAGGATTAAAAATAATTTTTTACATTGGAAATTGTTTTTATTTCGGTCACTGACCTTATTTATGTAAAACAAGAGTTAATAGCATTATGCTAGAGGGTGAAGATAAAGTTAAAATCCACTGCCAATACATTACCACTTGCTTCACCTCGTCAATGAGTTATTTACACTTCATAAAATTTTATGCACACTCCTATGGACGCATGCGTACACATCCGTTCTCGCACGCAAGTGTGCATAGGCACATTTACACATACATAATATATATTTATACACAAATCTCTCATAAATTTTATTTTTTGAATCTAGGGCAATGAAGAAAAAAAACGAATAACTCAACCCAATAAAGAATTACAGTCCAAATTTAAAATTTGGAATATTTCATTTTATCTAGGAATGTCAACAATTAATTTTAAATTCAAAAAATACAAGACTTTGAAAAGTGTACTCTGCCATTAATATAGCTCATTAAAACATAAACGATAATATGATAGCATAAAATATTTCATGAAATTTACTACTCTTATAAATCAATTAACTCAAGAATCATAAAATTTTTATTCGTCAATTTCAATCGCTAATAGTTAACGATAATATATACTCTACAGTCAAGTAATGTTTTCATTTTAAAAAAGCCCTAACGAGCCTTGATTTGCTTTAGATATCGTAAAACTTTATGATGCAAACGTAAAGCCGCGTGAAGCAGCGTGGAAAGAGGGTGCGGAAAGAGAGAGTAATGGAGAGAAAGAGAAAGAGAGGGGAAGGGGCGAAAGGAGATGGTCGGACAGTAAATCGACATCATTCTATTATCGGTCTCAGCCGACCTCCTAACTCCCTAGATTCTTCATTCGGAAAAAGTTGCTCGCTGCTCGTCGTGAACGAGTAACGAGGAAATGAATAAAAAATAAACCTTTTTTTTTTATCAGCTCACGCACTGTCGACCTTCTCTAGCATTTATGACGCTAGTTCGATTTGCCGTATGATTAAATACGAGCTGATCTCTTCTGCAACTAACATACATGACTGATTATTATTATTGTTAATCTAGTTATTATTGAACAAAATGTAATGAATGTTATACTTATTCTTATTTTTAAGAGGCATATACAGGTTTATGTACAGCAATGGAAATAATCCCTAGAACAAAAATCCGCCTAATAAGTATGAAACACTCGCATCCCCCATAATACCTCGTTAATTCTACTCGGTTTACGAATAAGTTTAATTTATTGCCTAATATATATTGCAAATCCCTGCCTCGGAAAATTCAGATATATTCTAGGACGAGAGAACACACGTGTGCTTTCCGTATAAATATGTATATTAACGGCGGTTAATGTAACGTATAAGCGTCGCATTTACGCCTGTAACATTATCATTCGTTATGCACTTAGTCACTGTCGGGAATCGAATTATTCAATATGATTCATGTGTTATTCAACGAGTGAGCAAAGCGCCACACACGGTCCACGACAGTCTAACCTTACCGTTTGCACCTCCCAAAATGATCCACGAAAGCTTCGTTTCCAGCTTTTGTACAATTATCCGCGAAATTAGGGCGTTCGCGCAAAAATACACTCTCGCACAATCCGCCTCATCAGTTCTAATTGTTCGGCAAATGGTACTGCCACAGCCTGCCGCCGTGACTTGCGTTGTACGAGCGCCTGTTTACATACGTATTTAGGCGGCGGCTGTTCATTAGGATCAACAGATGCCCGCGTTAATTTTACTGGCAAATATCGAATTTATAATAATGTCAGCGTATTTTCATTATGTTTGTAATGCATTGAAAAATTAGTATTTTTTAGCTTTATTTGGAGAATTAAAGGCTTTATTGCATCAATCTTATTGTATATCTATCGTATCTTCTTTTGTAAATAACGTAGAAATATTATTCATACCTCTACTTTTTATGACGAAAGTTATTTATTAATAATTAAATTAAAAACAGCGTGTAAAGCATACTGTTGTAATGTACCACCTTTAACTGTACGTGGAAATATAATTCGAATTTAATATTTCACAAATTAAACAGTCTGAAATATCGATCAGATAATTTCTAATTACAGATATGTTCCACATTGCCATTAGTAACTCACTTTGTAACCGCGATGAGTTTCCGAAGTACAAATAATTAAGCTTATTCAACACAATTTGCAATAACGCATACGCATAAATATCTAATCCAACTTCGTTTTCCTGAAAATTACGCTGCACACTTCGCTACTCGTCAAAGGGAATAAAAACACAGAGCCGACACGGGCAACATCCTCTCGCCAGCCAAGATACAATTTCCGTTGGCCAGGCCTACCTTGGAATGCCCGGCTGAACACGGCGCAAACAGTACATTAATTAGGCCAATTATGAGGAACCCGTTCTGCCGAAACCATTACTACTGTACGTCGTTTTATATATACACCCTCACGTGAAATGCAATTGTCAATAAAAAACAACGCAAGAGCACTTTTCTTCAATACAACCTATGAAAATACGGTATTTCGAGCTAAAATGCGCAAGTCTCTATTTAACATAAGCCTCTGTCTAGTGATGCTGATGCCGAGGCAATGGCCGATTTTGTTGATGGAGACGCGGGCTGCTACATTACTGCGAAAGTAAATCCTGAAAGTACCGGAGCCCTGATGGCACCGAGCGGCTTTAACGATATTAGTGACATGCAAGTAATTCGAAATTTGGACAAGGCTGCTTCTGAAAATGAAGATTGATGTCACCTGAACATAAATAATTCTGAAGCTTAAGGTGGTTCTATAGTTTATATATAGTTGGGTCTAAAATATATAATCTTTTTTGATAAATTATTCACATATTATGTGATGAGAAACAATTTATTACATAATATACAATATATACTAATTTAACGTATATATTAAATTTCATTAATTTCTCGATATATCCTAATTTTATTACACAAAAATCAAAACCTTTTTGAATAAAGTCTTCACAACTTATAAAGAAATTAAAGTATACATTAAAGTATTAATTTTTTTTTTCAAATTTGTATCAATTTAATTTAATCCATTCATTAAAAATAATTTAATAATTTTATTTTCTAAAAATAACATTAATTTAATTAGGATAAGTACTATAGCAAATTTGAGAAGAAAATTCAAGATTTCAGGTTCCACTTCAGATTAAAATGCGATCACATTTCGAGTTCTCTTCCTTTAGTATTTATTCTTAACGAGCTTTTACATGTATATAAGAAGTTATATGAACAAAAATAATTAATTCACTTGTCAACATAGTTTATCAAAGTTTGTAACATTCATTTTACTTACAATAAAGTACATAAAACTGCACTTAGTAAATTAGAAATTTCATTCATATTCTAATACATCGAATCAGCTTGAAAAAAAGACAATGTTTTTACTTTTTTCAGAACGGCAGTTACTTCATTTTGAAAAAGCTATTCAAATAGAAACTCTTTTTCTAAAAGAAGATTCTGAATGAACTTTTTGAAGGCTTTAGAAACGACCTGTTCAGCCGTTAAGACCGAAAACCTAATTTAAAAATGTTAAAAATCTAGAGATTTATGATTTTAATAATTTTTTTCAACTGTCATTAAATGAAGTTTATATATTATTTTTTTGTTACTAACAGTAAAAACCATTCAGTTTTCAGAATTTGAATTTTAATTATTTTATGGCATTTAATTTTGATGTAACGTGTACGTTACGTACGAAAAATAACGGTTTCAATACAATATTATTCTCACTAGAATCAAAAGCTATTTATTTATCAATTTCTAAATTACAAGCATGATATTATGATGATGTTAGTGGCCTATTAAAATATCTCTGTTTGATTAAAATATTAAACAATGAAATTAGTTAAGTTAATAAATTCGAGAAGTTGATATTTAGTTTTGTTTTCTTTCATTTCTAACAGTGAAGTAGAGTTCTAAAATTTTGATCTTGTGAAATAACGACACGTCAAGTTTCCTTGTTTAGACATAAAGTTTTATACATAAAATCAAGAGTTACTGTTTCATTTGCTATAGAGTTCTGTACTGGGCAAGCTTTCTACTAGATTGTAGCGAAGTTAATTTTCGGTTTTATTAATTATGTTCTGCCAACAAATTGAATTTTTTTGGTAATTTAAACAAGGAATTTTAATTAAAAAATTTTATTTTAAAAATACGAACAGATACTATACCTTGGTAATTATATTTGCATATCGGTACGTATATCAAGCAAGAAATATCAAATATTGCGTCTATAGATTAATTTTTTTACCGATAAATAAACTTATTAAAAAATCTAATATTTTTTTAACCAATTTAAAATGATTTTGATTATTATACTATGTTTAGCTTATCTTGTTCTTTGATTTATTCATTGAGGGAAGAAGTGCTAAGTGAAAATGTTTTATACAAATTGCATTTGCCCTGAATTGATTAAACTTTTAAATCAATCAGTGCCATGCTTCAAGCCACAGAGCAGTGTTTTCATTCCTGAAAAACCCGTAATAACGAAGTTCTAGATAAGCATTGGCCGGAAATTTCTCTTGTAACAGCTCTCGACTATCCAACCGCGCTATGAGGCGTGCTTTAAAAGGAATGCGGAAGAATCGAAATACTCTTCTATCCTAGCATCGCAAATAGCCTCGTGGTTGCTTGCATTCGCTTACGATTATCGCGTAATATTTTTATCGATGAACGTAGCGCGAGCGTATGCACACACACGCACACACACACACACACACACACACACACACGCGCGCAAACCGAGAATATATATATATATATGTGCATATAACCAACGCTCGCACGAGGGCAGCTCGATCGTTACGATAATTTGATTTGACTAGCAGATGTTGCCATGCTATAGCACGCGCGCTCACCGAGCCGCGCGGGCTAATAATCTCTTTCCTCTCCCTTAACCTCTGTACAGCGGCGGCGGCTGCTTGTTAGCGGTGACGGTGATAGTGGTTGTATCGGAGCCACGGGTATAACAAACGCCGTTGGCTCGCATAACGCTATGGGGACTTTATTACTTTAGGGGGATACTGCAAGCGAAACGGAATTTTTGTCTCATAGAGTCGCGCGTAGGGCTGCCCTATACAAATGAAGTTCATCTAATTTTGCAGTATCATTATAGTGCTGCTAGTATAGTGATCTTCACTAATGAACGGTTATTTATCATAGTTCATAAGCGGTGTTCACACAGCAACATTATATTGTATACTTTTTTGCGGTCTGAATAATAAAGCACGATGCAAGCTATGTTAAAAATGAAAATTAGAAAAATATAAAATTTATTAAAATAAATAATCAAGTATTAGAAATATATAGATATGAATATGTAATGATAATTTTGATTTCTCTGCTAGTTGAGTTACTGAACAACTGCACTTAAATAATTGTTATGTTTTTCATAAGCGTTGTCCTCTTTTAATTGCGCAGCTGTCTCTCCTAGTCTTACCGAGCTTTGACAAATGCCCTGCTTTAAGACTTTTAAACACAGCTAAAAGAGTTTTGTAAATAATTTCAGATTAAATTTATTTTTATACAAGTCGGTTTATTTTTTTATTACATGTACTTCGGAATTGTGAAATTCGTGAACAGTATATCAATTTTGCAAAAGAATACAATGTTAGAGTATGGAAACTATCCTGGATTAATTGTATATGAAGAAAGAATATGACATGATTGTAAAAGTTTATCATTAGTATTTTTCCGTTAATAATGAGAAAAATTTTTAATTAAAATAACAATAAAAAGTTTGTATGTATTTTATCTGCAATTGCAATGTAAAGTTTAACCTCTCCCCGTAACCCTAAAAATCTCAATCTCCTCTACGACGACATTAACGGAATAGAAGACTGCCAGATTTGGCACAAATCCAAAGTCATAAAAACTCGTGAAAGGCTTTTTTAAATTCTCTACTATACAACGAACAAAATCGTTAAAATTTTTTCAATTTCTAAATTGCTGTAAAATCAATGTACATTTTTTAATAACAAGCTAATGTACGAAGAGCACAAAATAAAAAGAATATGATTTATCGATTATTTTATAACTTGAAAGCAAAACCTTTATTAAATTTTTCGATAACGCAACTTTAAGGTCTATTTATTTGCTTAAATTTTTATTTTAGTAGACCTTTAGACTAATAATATAACCACAACACGGAATTCTAATAAGAATAATAATTATCGATTGTAAAACGTTAGAAATATTGTCAAATTCAAAACGTTAATAATTTCACACATAATTTTATATTAATACAAATCGGAAAAATTTTCTCGATAAGGTATTAAAATGATTTTATTAATTACTACATGTTTCGATATAATTATTTCGACAAAAGAATAATTCACCTACATTTTAATAACAGTTTTTGAAATTCTCATCGGTTATTCGACTCGTATCATTCACTCATTGCGTATATTTCCTCCAGTTCATATTACCAAACCCCCATTGAGATATATAATTCCCAATCTGCATATTATAATGAAAAAAAATGCACCACAAGCTTCGAACTCGAATGAATCTCGAACGAAAAATACGTCCCAATCGGGCTGATTGATGTCACATGAGCGCTTTCCTAAACCCCACGAGAACTACCCACTCCCTTTTGCGCACGCGCGAGCAAACGCAAGCATGTATAGTACGAAAGGACTTTCGCCTGCCGCGAAACGGTTATGCGCTTCGCTCTGTGCTACCCTCTCCCGTTTTCCTCTGAGAAAACTCGTATTTACAGCTAATTGCAAAACTCGGCGGAATGGCTGCGCAAATCTCGACTACCTCTCCTCCCAGTCCGTGTATCACGCCTCGGGTTGTGTATCCCGCTGCTGCAGGGAACAGGAACGTCAGGGGCTCGACGACAACGACTCTTATATGTTGCATTAAAACCAACGTAGAGAATTCGTTACCTTTACGTCTCTCTTGCGCGCTCTCTCTCTCTCTCTCTCTCTCTTCCTTCCGCCCAAGCTTTGTCCCGGACTTTCGCATTCGTCTTTTGTCGTCATCTATTTTTCTTTAGCTGTCTTTGGTATATAGGACTTGTACGATCTCTATTTTGAATTTCATTTTCGTCGAAAATTAAAATTAGAATGATGCATTGTATGGCATGTAATGTAGTCAAACTAATAGTAGGTATATATTTGATCAACGTTAAGAGCATCGAATCTAAATAATCAATATATTAATTTGATTAACGGAAATAATAATATTATTGTGATGTTTTTCTGAAGGTAAACACTAATAATCAGAAGCTTTTATTATTATAATGAATTGCTAAAAATATATGAAAAAGTATTATTAAATAAATGAATACAAAAATCTGTGCATATTAGAGATGTAAAAGCCAAAAAATTTTTAATATAAAAAAATGTTCATGTATTAGTTAAAATTGTGACTTCACTTGTATCATTTTCAAATTAACTTTTACAATACACAGATTGCAATCATCCTTTAGACTTCGAAATTAAATTATTTCCGCCAGCTAGATAGCGTCCAACTGTACAACAGTCAAGAATTCACCTCTTGAACTCTCGAAAACATGTCTTTCTCTCTTCTTCCCTTCCAGCTCCTCTTTCTCTTACATTAATTAAATCCACTAAATTCCATTACCACTTTTTAACGTTCCCTTCGCGTCTCTTCCTCCCTCTTTCCCTCTTTCTCCCTCTCTCGATCTTTTGTCATCCTCTCGCGCGCTTCCTCGTCATTTCCTCCCATTGTCAAGTTTGATTCCCTTCCTCCTCGCTCCCCTCTCTATCTTTCTCACTTTGATTTCTGTAATTTCAAGTATCCGCATAAGCTGAGCATGCGTTGGCGGTGCACCGTTTTCGAATAATTACGCTGGACGGGACAATACTGAGAAAGGGCGAAAGGGGAAGGGTGCGGATGAAGAGGGGATTCTTATCAGCGTTGTCTTATTATTGACGGAGATGACAATTGGTGCAACGAGGGGGGAGGGGGGGGTGAGAAAACTCTAGGAAGCTTCGCAGTCTTCAAAGTTTGCTTCATCTACTAGTCCCTTGCGAGATGCGAGGGATGAGCGTGACACTATCTTTTCAGGTTCGATATCTTATCACTTGATGTTTTCTCACTATCTGGATTCAAGAGAAAAAGATCGATTATTTGCACTGTTTTATTATCGATACGCTTAAAATTGTTCAAACGAACTGTGGAAAATATATTACAATACTGTAATGGTATGATAATTGTATTTTCTGAAATAAGTTTTTATATAATAAATTTTGCAGTTCATATTTTTTCTACAGCGTACAAGCTACAAACGTGTATATATATATATATATATATATATATATATATATATATAAAACCACTGTACCACATTTATAAATTAGTAAGAATTTCCAATAAACATACTGCAAAAGTTTTATTAGTATTCGATAGTTTTAATAACTATCAATCATGAAATTGTTTCAGAAAATTAAATTATTTTATGATAAATGACTAAAATTTCAATTATTGAAATTTTCATTTTTCGATCAGTCAATTTCCAATATTAATCTGAAAGATTTATTTTAAATAAAAAAACATGTTTTACATTTGGTACCATTACTTTTGACGTATTTTTGATATTCGCATACAAAATTTTGATCTTTTATATCTTTTTAAATAATAATATTTAGTCACATAAAATACACTATTTGAAAAGAATCATAAAGTCATAATTATATACGATATCAACTTGATAATTTTTGTTGAATGTGTACTTATTACGTTCCCATCTATATTGGATAAATATAGAGTAATGTGGAATTAGCATGTATTCAGAAAGCTGAATCTATAATCACTGAGGAAATGTGTCTAAATGCGTATAAGCGAGTGGGGAGCGTGTTAATACGCTTTTGGGTTTCCATTTACGTAATAAATTTACAAGTATCACTATAAATGTATGTACACTGTTAGATGATGCATCGATGAGCTTTTTCCAGGCAAACAAGTAAACAGTAAGTTTGATATTCGTAATTATTGGACTTCAAATGTTTATATCCCCTATATTATTTCTCATTGGTGTTCGAAGAGTTGTGCCAATATGAATTTAATGGAGTTTGTTTTAGATGATTTTTTGAAGTAATTCATTTCAGTATTGGAGTAAACCATATCACGTTAATATACTGGAAACTGATACACACACTCGCTATAGTCCATTACTGTGCGTTGACTAACGATTTTAATTCTAGAAAAAACGCAGCCTGCACAATCGCATACAGAAGAAGAGAGGACGCGAAACTCTTGGCTACGCCACAAGAGTTTCATTATACCGTTACAACCCTCGTCACCGACGCACTCCTGACGCTCAATTCGTGCGCAGACCAACTTGTGTGTCGGTCGACGACTTTTTTTTCGGGAACAACATGCCACGCGTATTCGCACCGCTGAAGAGAAAGAGAAATTGAATCGGGGTTTATGACCTGTACTCTACGATAGTTTGCTAAGAGCTACAAGAATGTTGTTCGAGTTATGGCATTATATTGAGGAAATGGAAAATATTGTTCGTCTGATGGAAAAATAAGGAAACGGGTTTCTATTCAGTGCATTCTATTCTGTCATTTTCAAACAGATAGCTTTGTAATGCTAGAATTATTCATGTATATAAATGAAATGTTCACAATTTTAGATTTTCTTATAACTACATATTCAGAAAAAAATGTTTATTATTTTAATTAACGTCGAGAAATATTAATTATCATCATCTTCCTATTTTCTGCTTGATATATTTATTGAATTTGATATCAGAAAATTGATTAAATTCATGAATCTAACTTAGTTTTCCTAAACTACGTAATAATATTCGTTTCAGCAAAAACTATTTGATAATTTCATTATAAATTATAATTTATAATGAAATTTTATAAAAAAAATTATATTTACTGTGGGCACCGCTGCTACCAACAAGCAGTCAAAAATGTATATGTAAGCGATATTTTTAATACTCCTTGTGCATTTTATCGCACTGTTGCACAGAACCAAGTTTCTTTTCTTTACTTCTCTAACGTTAGTATTCCGTAAGTGCTGTATTTTTTGAATAAGAATCTTTTTTACCCAGTGCCTAGTAACAACATTCTCGTAAAGTTTCACAGTTCTTCAGGAGTTAGCGTCTTTTTGTGCCCTACTTATGGCTGAGAACTACCTCACTTTATTTATTCTTTTCGCGCTGTTCCTATTTGTTAATGAGAAAAAGTTCTGATCGTATATTATGAAAAACAATAATAAAGAATCTCAGTTCAAATCTAATTACAATATTTCTTTTACATAGGTAGACAAATAATATTAATGGAATACAGTTTAACAATTCAAAATCGAGCAACATAATTCATGATTCCACACGGGGGAAAAATTGCAGCTGAAAATATAGTATAAATTCAATTGTTCTGTTTCAAAATATTTCAGACGCAAACATTATATAAAAATTGAGATTTTAAAGAGAAACTGGAATTTTTCCATAGAGTTCAAACTTTTTTCTTTAAAATTACTCGTCATGCATAAAGTATTACTGAAATTTCTGAAAATGAGTGTGCTATATATTATGTTCTTGGAAAAAGTACATAGTATACTACTTAACAATTTTTAACATAAATTATTGACAATTTCAGTCACATTAACAATCAGATATTATTTTTATTATATTATTTTTTTTATTCTAAGTTTTAACATCTTTTAAACGGTTTACTCTTATTCGTATAATAACTAATAAAAAAATTTAATAATATTAATAAAAATAAAAAAAATTTCAAAACCACCAAGACATTCTTTAAGTACAAAAATAATTTTTTTATGACTTTACAAATATATATTGTTACCCTTCAAAAGCTGTATAATCTCACTAAAAAAATTGTTTTTATGAAAATGACCATGTTTACACCTTGAACTACAAACCATCGAGCCCGCCAAGTATGTATGGGGGAATGGAGGAGCACCCCTGCTAGAGCAGTTGTAGACTTCTCTTGTCCCCCCAAAATTCGTAATATTAAAGAAAGTT